>RJWM01035536.1:0-21584 GCA_004363535.1 Dasyprocta punctata
GGTAGAGACAATCCCTAGGCACATATATCTTACCAAAATTGACCCAAAAAGAAATAAAAACCCTAAAGGGACCAATAACAGGCAATTAAATCAAAGCAACAATCAAAACTCAACAAATAAAGAAAAACTCAGGATATGATTAGTTCATCAATTAATTTTGCCAGAAAATTAAAACACTAGCATCATTACTCCTCATATTTTCCACTTACAGTAAGTACCCAATTTATAAGCATTTGTGTTATGAACTATCACAGATACAAAAGGACCACCCATTATGAACATTTGCAGATGCAAACATATCACAAAAGTATCCAACATGTCTTTTGGACATTGTCACAGTTGTGCTGCTGTGTGACTACTGTACAATGTGATAGTGTACAGTGCACAGAGTCCAGGAAGTCCAGAAGCAAGAGAAAAAGCACTAGTGCTGTTGAGGGGACTGTTATGAAGTGTAAAGCCATATACATTGTATATTTCTGTCAAAGGTGTATAAGATTCACATTGTCAGACTTACATATGAGTTGGACTCACAAATGAACCCAACTTACAAACACTGTCCCAGAATCGAACTCATTTGTAAGTCAAGGACTTAGTATAATTAAAATCTCATTCCATGAAGACAGCATTACACTGTTGATAAAACCAGATAAGATCTCAAGGGGAAAAAAACTATAGGCCAATATCCTTGATGAACACACATGCAAAAATCCTCAATAACACACTTACAAATAAAATTCAACCAATTGAAAAAAAGAGCATATGCCATGACTAAGTTATCTTCATCTTGTGGTTGTAAAAGATTGTTTAATACATAAATCAGCATGGTGCGAGCTGAAGGCTTGCACAGAGTACTCCACCTAGCCATGCAGCCTTTATGCTCTGCTTGGAACCTGGTAGGACCCCACCCAGCAACCCCAAGTAGCTGGGGAGCCTTGGTGAACTGTTTGGGTCCTAGCAGGGCCCTGCCCAGTGACCCCAAGCAGCCAGGGAGCTTTGGTGCACCATGTGGTGTGAGCTGAAGGCCTGCACAGTGTGTTCAACCTGGCTCTGCAGCTTTTGTGCTCCACTCAGAACCTGATAGGACGCCACCCAGCAACCCCAAGCAGCTGGGGAGCCTTGGCACACTGTTCAGGTCCTGGTAGAACCCTGCCCAGTGATCCCAAGCAGCCAGGGAGCTTCAGTGCATGGCATGCATGATCTGAAGGCCTTCACAGCATACTCCACCTGGCCAGGCAGCTTTGCTGGCCACTCATGACCGGATAGGGACCCAACCAGTGACCCCAATCAGACAAGGAGGCTCAGTGAATCATGTGGAGCATGCTGAAGGTCTGCCCAGCATACTCCACCCATTCAGGGAGACTCCAAGTGCCATGCCATACGTGGTAAGACTTGCCTAATGATCCTCACTCAGCAGAGGAAACCCCCTCCAATACGGATAGCCATACTCATCCAAGGAAACAACTGAGACATTGCATTTGGATGCCCAGGAGAATACAGAAAATGAAAAAATGAAAGAGTAAAATGCAATCTCAAACCTTCAGGCCACCCCAAACAAGCCTAGGAAACATGGATATTGAAGAAAGTGTAAGATATACACCTGAAACTTCTGAAATGATAGCAACTGAAGTAAAGAAACAACTCCATGAAGCTGTAAAGGAAATCAGATCAGAAATAATCTCCCAGGTAAAGTAAGGCATGATAAACACAATGAAAGAGTGCTGAACACAGTTAAAGAAGACATAGTTTAAAAAATGGAGGAGAACTGCAAAATGATGGAAACCTTGAATGAACATGATAAGAAAGAATTAGCATGCATGAAATTGATTCAAAGAGATACCCAGGAAATCAAAATTTTCATCAAAAGCTGACAAAACCACCTGAATGAATGTGAAGACAGACATTCAGACCTCAAAGACAAGATTGCAGCTAGTGAACAGGAAAGCAAAGATCTTTTAAAAATCACAAAGAATCAGGAAATAACAGTTCAACAGTAACAAGATAATGCAAGGAAAAATATATGATTAATAGGTGTAAATGAAAAAGAAGGTGACAATACAAATCACATAAAAAGACTATTTACAGAAGTAATAGCAGAAAATTTCCCAAGCATGGGAAAAGAAACTGACAAACATATAAATCAAGCATATAGAACTCCAAATAGTCATAACCAAAACAAATCTACACCCAGACATATAATAATCAACATTCCAGAAAATCATCAAAAGAATAGAATAGTAAAAGCTGTTAGAGAAAAGAAACAAATCACCTATAAAGGAAAGCCCATCAGAATCACAGCAGACTTCTCAACATAAACAATCAAGTCAATAAGAGCATGGAGTGAAGTATTTCAAATCCTAAAGGGAAATGACTTTCAACCCAGATTGACGTACCCTGCAAAACTATACTTCAAAATTGATGGAGAAATAAGAGACTTCCATAACAAAGAACAGCTGAAAAATCTCATGACCACCAAATTGACCCTATAAAGAATACTGAAAGATGTTCTAGATAGACATAAAAATAACTGCAACTTCAAGAATACCAACAGAAAAAAACCAACAAGCAGAGCAAACAATTAAACATAGGAAAAAGGTAAAAAACCAACAGCAGAAAGATAACATGACAAAAATGAGCCAATATATATCTCTATAACCATTAATGTAAATGGCCTCAATTCACCAATTAACAGAAACAGACAGGCAGAATGGATCAAAAAACAACATCCAACCATATGCTGCATACAAAAATCTCATCTAACCGAAAAGGAAATTCATAGACTGAAAGTCAAAGGATGGAAAATAATACTTCATGCAACAGGAGCTCAAAAAAAATCAGGGATAGCTATTCTGTTTGCAGACAATGTGAACTTCAAACCAAGAATGATTAAAAGAGATAAAGAAGGTCACTACATACTAGTTAGGGGAAAACTTCAAAAGGAAGAGATAACAATATTAAATATATATGCACCAAATATGGGAGTACCCAGTTATATGAAACAAATATTAATAGAAATGAAAAATCAAATGAGCAATAACACAATTATAATGGGAGACTTTAACACCCCATTGTCACAAACAGACAGATCACCTAGACAAAAAGTCAACTAAGAAATAACAGAACTGAATCAAACTTGTGAACAAACAGACTTAGTTGACATGCACAGAGTGTTCCATGGAACAACATTAGAATATACATTCTTCTCAGCTGCACATGGGACATTCTCTAAAGCAGACCATATACTAGTCCATGGAAAATGCTTAAGATTATATGTATGTAGGTATACACATGTAACTGTATGTATGCATATATGTGCAAGACAGATAACTATACTACTAATTCTCTGTTAGTTCATCAAAAAAAAAAGTTTGCAATGTCACTGTTTCATTGTTTGAACATTTTTTATGCCTAGAACTTGTAACCTGAACAACTACTTCTAAAATAAAAATACGCAATATACTAATGAGTGTTGGCTTCTTATTTTTTTTTAAACTTTGTATTATTTCTATCCTCTTTTCTGCTTTGCTTTTTTCAAAAAAATTTAAATGAACATATAAAAAGAGAAAATAAAAAAAGAAAATGCTTAAGTAAATGCAAAAAATCAAAATTATCCCAAGCATATTATCTGACCATAGTGCCAAGAAACTGGAAATTAATGACAAAAGACATTGCAAAAACTCCATAAACACATGGAAATTAAATAATACACTCCTGAACAATCAATGGGTCACCGATAAAATTAAACAAGAAATTAAGCAATATCTACAAGCAAATGAAAATACAAGTACAACTTACCAGAATTTGTGGGATGCAATGAAAGTACAGGGAAATTTATTGCAGCGAATTCCCACATCAGCAAAATATAATGAGCACAAATAAATAACCTGATGCTACACCTCAAATATCAGGAAAAGAAGAGCAAGTCAAGCCCAAAGCCAAAAGAAGGGAGGAAATTATAATGCTCACAGCAGCAATTAACACAACTGAGACTAAGAAAACAATACAAAGAATTAATGAATCAAAGAGTTGATTCTTCGAAAGAATAAATAAGATTGATAAGACCCTAAACAACCTTATTTTAAAAAGGAAAGCAAAAACTCAAATTCATGCAGTAAGGAATGAAAAGGGCAAAATCACCACATACCTTGAGGAAACACAGAAGATCATGAATACCTACTTCAAAAAACTTTACTCCCATAAGTTTGAAAACACAGAAGAAATAGACAAATTCCTGGAGACATGAATTACCAAAGCTGGATCAAGAAGATGTAAAACTGATGAATAACCCAATTTCAACTAATGAAACAGAAAATGTACTTAGAATCTTACCAACAAAGAAAAGCCCAGGTCCTGAAGGATTCACAGCTGAATTGTACAAGAATTCAAGTAAGACCTAACACTCCTCAAACTCTTCAATGAAATTGAAAGGGAATCAATTCTCCCTTATTGATTCCTGGAAGCAAGCATTACCCTAATACCAAAACCAGAGAAAGACACAACCAAAAAAGAGAAATACAGGCCAATCTCTCTAATGAACATATATGCAAAAATCCTCAATCAAATACTATCAAACAGAATGCAGTAAGTCATCAAGAAGATTATACGCCACAACCAAGTGAGATTCATCCTAGGAATGCAGGGATGGTTCAACATACACAAATCAATAAGTGTAATACACTGTATCATTAGAACCAAAATAAGAATCACATGATCATTTCAATAGATGCAGAAAAAGCTTTTGATAAAGTCCAATACTCTCTCATGGTAAGAACCCTACAGAAAATCAGAATAGATGGTCTTGATCTCAATCTGATAAATGTGATCTATGATAAACCAACAGTCAGCATCATATTCAATGGTCAAAAACTGAAAGCTTTCACTCTAAAATCAGAAACAAGACAGGGATGTCCACTATGACCACTCCTATTCAATATAGTGCTTGAAGCATTAGCCAAAGCAATTAGATAAGAGAGAGAAATAAAAGAAATAAGGGTAGGAAAGGAAGAAATTAAACTATTGTTATTTAGAGATGGCATGATACTCTACATAGAAGAGCCCAAAAACTCCATTGAAAGACTTATAGATGTAATAACCAAATTCAGTTATGTAGCTGGATACAAAGTCAACACTCAAAAATCAATAGCATTCCTGTACACAAACAAAAAGCTCACTGAGAGAGAAATAATAGAAACTACATCCTTCACAATAACATCCAAAAAATGAAATACTTAGGAATCAATCTAACAAAGGAAGTAAAAGATCTATACATTGAAAATTACAGTACTCTGATAAAAGAAATAAAGGAGAATTTCAGAAAATAGAAAACATTCCTTGTTCATAGATAGAAAGAACCAACATTGTGAAAATGGCCATTCTCCCAAAATTGTTATACAGATTTAATGCAATTCCAATCAAAATACCATTAGCATACCTCACAGATCTGGAGCAATCATTTTTAAAATTCATCTGGAACCAGAAGAGACCTAGAATAGCAAAGGCAATTCTGGGCAACAAAGGCAAGGCAGGAGGCATCACAATCCCTGACCTGAAGTTTACTACAAAGTTACTGTGATAAAATCAGCACAGAATAAAAACAGACCTGAAGATCAGTGGAATAGATTAGAAGATACAACCACAAATACAAGCACACTTAGCCAACTTATCTTTGACAAAGGGGCCGAACATGTTCACTGGAAGAAAGATAGCCTCTTTAATAAGTGGTACTGGAAAAACCAGCTTTCCATATGCTAAAAACTAAAACCAGACCCACACCTATCACCATGCACTAAACTAAAGTCAAAATGGATTGAAGATCTAAATATTAAAACAGAAACATTAAATATGCTGGAAGATAAAGTAGGAAGAAATCTGGAAGACATACAGGTAGGCAGAGAATTCATGAAAAAAAATCAAACTTCACAGGAGATACTTCCCAGAATCAACAACTGGGGTCTTGTCTTACTAAAAAGTTTTTGCATGTCAAAATAAATCTCCAAGAGAATGAAAAGAAAACCTATGAAATGCGAAAAAATCAACTGTCCCTCAGACAATGGATTTCTATCTAAAACATAAAAAGAATTTTTAAAAATCAGGCCCCTAGAATTCAAAGACACAATCCAAAAATGGGTGTCTGAGATGAATACACACTTCTCAGCTGAAGAAATACAAATGGCAAATAAATACATGAAAAATGTTTGGCATCATTGGTCATTAGAGAAATGCAAATTAAAACAATACCAGGATTCCATCTCATTCCAGAAAGAATGGCCAGGATCAAGAAAACAACCAATGACAAATGCTGGAGAGGCTGTGGCAGAAAAGGAATTTTTCTGCACTGTTAGTGGGAGTGTAGACTGGTGCAACCACTGTGGAAATCAGTATAGAAGTTCCTCAAAAAGCTGGGATGGGAGGTCCCATTTGACCCAGCTATTCAACTTCTGGGCATATTCCCAGAAGAACTGAAAACACCATACCACACGGATACATGTGTACCCATGTTTATAGCAGGACTATTTGTAATTGGTAGATCTTGGAAACAATGTACATGCCCATCAACTGAGGAATGAATAAAAAAGAGGCAGTATATTGGGCACACCAGAAGCTCTGAACTCCTTGCAGCCAGACTTGGGGTCCAGGTGGCGCCACACTCCAGGGTACACTCTGCCTATTGACCTGGGACCAGGAGGCCTTGGCCCCCACCCAGTAAGGTGGAGGCTCCACCCACACACTCCAGGAGGCCACCCTCACTAGCTGCACACAGGATCCAGCTCTACCGGGTCCCACGACTCACCACCACCCACCTGGGGAACACCCGGCCAGCCGCACAGGACACAGAGATACTGAGCCCAGCCCAGCCCAGGACCCCAGAGCTGCTCATCAGGGACTGTACAGCATAGTTGCAGTACCTTGGAGAGCTTGGGCTCTCCACACCAGAGCACAGGGTGCACGCGAGCTCCATCCTTCAGTACAGTGGCCCGCACACCAGGTCCTAGAGCTCGAGACAGGCCAGCCCAGCCTGGAGCAAGGCCCCAGCACTGCAGGCCTGGGACTCGCCCAGGCTTGCCTGGCACACCAGAAGCTCTGAACACCTTGCAGCCAGACTCAGGGTCCGGGAGGTGCAACACCCCAGGGCACACTCTGCCTAGTGGCCTGGGACCAGAAGGCTTTGGCCCCCATCCAGTAAGGCAGAGGCTCCACCCACACACACCAGGAGTGCGTCCTCACTAGCTGCGCACAAGAACCAGCTCTACCGGCTCCCACAACTCAGCACAACCCACCAGGGGAACGTCAAGTCAGCCTCGCAAGACACAGAACCACACAGATTCTAGAAGAAAATGACAAAATGAAAGATCAAGATGTAGTCTCAATCCCCCAGCCCACCAAGAACAAACCCAAGAGACACTGAAATGGAAGACAGTGGGAGTCAAACAACTGAACTTTCTGAAATGATAGAAAATGCAGTAAAGAAACAGCTCGATGAAGCTATAGAGAAACTCAAATCAATACTATTCTCTCAGCTAAAAAATGAAATGAGAATCATTATTAAAGAAATGTTGTGTGTATCTAAAGAAGAGCAAGATAAAAAAAATAGAAGAACTGAAGAAAATGGCACTGCAGTGCCGGCACTGTCTTCCATTTGAATGAACAATATGCGAAACAAAGAGAATGCATGATGCAGATGCAAAGGGAAATGCAGGAAATGAAAAATTCCATGGAAAGTTAGAAAAAACCATTTGAATGAAGCTGAAGATAGAATCTCAGATCTTGAAGACAGCATGGGAGATCATGGCCATGAAAGAAAAGATCTCCTAAAAATAGTAAGGAACCAAGAAACAACAATTCAACAGCTGCAAGATGATGCCAAGAGAAATTACATGAGATTAATAGGCATCAATGAAAAAGCAGGGGTCAATACTAATGACCTATGAAGACTATTCACAGAAATAATAGCAGAAAACTTTCCAAACATGGGAAGAGAATCTGAAATACAGGTAACTGAGGCATACAGAACCCCAATTAACCATAACCAAAATAAAGCTTCACCCAGACATATAATAATAAGGGTATCAGAAATATACCACAAGAACAAAATACTAAAAGCTGTCAGAGAAAAGAAACAGATCACCTATGAAGGAAAGCCTATCAGAATCACAGCAGACTTCTCAACCCAAACCTTTAAGTTAAGAAGAGCTTGGAGTGAAGTATTTCAAATTCTGAAAGAAAACAACTTTCAACCCAGATTGATGTACCCTGCAAAACTATCCTTAAAAATTGATGGAGAAATAAGATACTTTCATGACAAAGAACAACTGAAGAAATTTATGGCCACCAAACCAGCACTACAAAGAGTACTGCAAGACAATATAGAAAGAGACAAAGATAGCTACAATCTTAAGAACAACAACAAAAGGAAACCACTAAGCAGAGCAAATAATTAAACAGAAAATGTAGAAAACCAACAACAAAGATATCATGACAGGGACGAACCAGTACCTATTAGTTATATCAATCAATGTAAATGGTCTCAACTCACCAATAAAAAGAAACAGACTAGCAGAGTGGGTTAAGAAACAAAATCCAACAATATACTGTGTACAAGAAACACATTTCACACAAAAGGAAATTCACTGACTAAAAATCAAAGGCTGGAAAACAATACTCCATGCAACAGGAACCCAGAAAAAAGCAGGGTAGCTATTATGTTTCAAGACAATGGGAACTTCAAACCGAAAATGATCAAAAGAGATAAAGAAAAGTCACTACATACTTCCTAGGGGAAAACTTCAAGAGGAAGAGATTACAATCATAAATATATATACACCGAATATGGGAGCACCCAACTATGTAAGACAATTCTTAATAGACATGAAAAACCAAATAAACAATAATACAGTTATAACAGGGGACATTAACACCCCACTGTCACAGAGAGATAGATCAACCAAACAAAAAATCAGCAAAGAAATAGCAGAACTGAATCAAACTTGTGAACAAATGGACCTAGTAGATGTGTACCGAGTATTCCACCCATCAACATCAGAATACACATTCTTCTCAGCTGCATATGGGTCATTCTCTAAAATAGATCATATACTGGTCCACAAAACAAGCTTAAGTAAATGCAAAGAAACTGAAATAATTTCGTGCATATTATCTAACTGTAGAGCAGCAAAATTGGAAATAAATGACAAAAAAAACCTATGATAACTGCATAAACACATGGAAATTAAATAATACTCTCTTAAATAACCAAAGGGTCACAGAAGAAGCTAAAGAAGAAATTAAACAATATCTACAATTGAATGAAAATGCAAATACAAATTACTGGAACCTGTGGGATACAATGAAAGCAGTCCTCAGAGGGAAATTTATAGCACTAAACTCTCGTATCAGAACAACGGAAAGAACACACATAAACAACCTAATGCTGCACCTCAAACTTTTAAACAAAGAAGAGCAAGCCAAGTCCAAAGCCCAAAGAAGGGAGGAAATTATTAAGATTAGAGCAGAAATTAATGCAATTGAAACTAAGAAAACAATACAAAGAATTAATGAATGAAAGAGTTGGTTCTTTGAAAGAGTAAATAAAATTGATAAACCCCTAGCCAACCTTACCAAAAAGAGGAATGAAAAATCTCAGATTCATGCAGTAAGAAATGAAAAGGGTGAAATCACTACAGACCCAGTAGAAATACAGAAGATCATCAACACCTACTTCAAAAACCTTTACTCACATAGATTTGATAACACAGAAGAAATGGACAGATTCCTAGAAACCTATGAATTACCAAAGCTGAATCAAGAAGATGTAAAGCTACTGAATAACCCATTTTCAGCTAATGAAATTGAAAATGGAATTAGGACCCTACCAACAAAGAAAATCTTGGGCCCTGATGGATTCACTGTTGAATTCTACAAGAAATTTAGGGATGACAATGCCAACACTCCTCAAACTCTTCAATGAAATTGAAAGGGAAGTAAGTCTCCCTAACTCATTCCTGTAAACAAGTATTTCCCTAATACCAAAACAAGAGAAAGACCCAACCAAAATAGAAAATTACAGGCCAATCTCCCTCATGAACATAGATGCAAAAATCCTCAATAAAATACTGGCAAATAGAATACAGCAAGTTATCAGAAAGATTATACACCATGATCAAGTGGGATTCATCCCAGGAATTCAGGGATGGTTCAACATACACAAATCAATAAATGTAACACACCATATCAACAGGGCCAAGAACAAGAACCACATGATCATCTCAATAGATGCAGAAAAAGCTTTTGACAAAATCCAACACACATTCATGATAAAAACCCTACAGAAAATCGGAATAGATGGTCTCTACCTCAACCTGATAAAAGCCATATATTATAAACCAACAGCCAACATCTTACTAAATGGACAAAAACTGAAAACTTTCAACCTAAAATGAGGAACAAGACAAGGATGTCCATTATCACCACTCCTATTCAATATAGTTCTGGAAATATTAGCCAGAGCAATTAGACAAGAGAAAGAAGTAAAGGGAATAAGGATAGGAAAGGAAGAAGTGAAATTATCATTATTTGCAGATGATATGATACTCTACATAGAAGACCCCCAAAAATCCATTAGAAGACTTCTAGAAGTAATAACCAAATTCAGTAATGTAGCTCGATACAAGGTGAACACTCAAAAATCAATAGCATTCCTGTACACAAGCAACAAAGTCACTGAGAGAGAAATAAGGGAAACCACACCCTTCACTATAACATCAAAAAAAATGAAATACTTAGGAATCAATCTAACAAAGGAAGTAAAAGATCTATACAGTGAAAGTACATTACTCTAAAGAAGGAAATCGAAGAAGATTTCAGAAAATGGAAAGATATTCCCTGTTCATGGATAGGAAGAACAAACGTCGTGAAAATGGCCATTCTCCCAAATTTATTATACAGATTTAATGCAATCCCAATCAAAATACCACCTGCCTACCTCACAGAGCTAGAGAAAGCATTCCTGAAATTCATCTGGAACCAGAAAAGACCTAGAATAGCAAAAACAGTTCTGGGCAACAAAGGGAAGGCAGGAGGCATCACAATCCCCAACTTGAAACTATACTACAAGGCTACTGTGATAAAATCTGCATGGTACTGGAATCAAAACAGCCCTGAAGACCAATGGAATAGATTAGAAGATACAGCCCCAACGGCTGACACACTTAGCCACCTCATCTTTGACAGAGGGGCCAAACATGTACATTGGAAGAAAGACAGCCTCTTTAACAAATGGTGCTGGAAAAACTGGCTTTCTATATCCAGTAAACTAAAACTAGATCCATGTCTATCACCATGCACTAAAATAAAGTCAAAATAGATCAAGAGCATTGCTGTGCACTAATAACAAGTTCACTGAGAAAGAAATTCTGGCAATAACAGCTTTCACAATAGCATCAAGAAAAATGAAATACATAATCAATTAATAAAGAAGTGAAAGACCTACACACTGAAAACTATGATACTCTGAAAAAGGAGAACAAAAAGGTTATCAGAGAGTGGAAGGGCATCCCCTGTTCTTGGATAAGCAGAACCGATATAATGAAAATAGTGATACTTCCAAACTATTATATGGATTTATGCTATCTAAATAAAAATACCAATAACATGCCTCACAGAATTAGAGATAGTAATCCTAAAACTCATATGGAACCACCAGCGACCTAAATAGCAAAAGCAATTCTGGGCAACAAAGGGAAATCAGGAGCCATCACAATCCCCAATTTCAAATCATATTACAAAGCTACTGTAATTAAAAACAAAATACAGCAGCAACAACAAAAAAGCACAGTACTCGCCTTTAATCAGCACTTGGGACGCTGAGGTAGGTGGAGCGTTGTGAGTTTGAGGCCGGCTTGTGCTGCAACGTGAATGCAAGGCTGGCCTGAGCTACATAGTTCGACCCTGCCTCAAAAAACTAGGACTTGGAGTTTGGCTCAGTGGCTTAAGCACCTGTCTGTCAGGTGTGAGGCTGTGAGTTTGATCCCCAGTGCTGCAAAAAAAAAAAAAAGAAAAGAAAAGAAAAAAGAAAAGCATAGTACTAGCAAAAGGCAGACCTGAGGATCAGTGGAACAGATACAGAAACAACTCCAAAACACTCAGTTACCTTATTTTTGGCAAAAAGGCCAAACACTGTCACTGGAAGGAAGACTGCCTTTTTGACAAATCATACTGGGAAAACTGAATAGTACTGATTAGGAGCTATTGTGACTAGAAACAAGGGGTCCAAGACAGGGTCTTGCTCTCTCTATTGATTGGACTCAGGGACTGGAGACCAGCAGGAAAGCTGGAGACTCAGTAGAACCCTGGTTAAAGTGCACACAATTAACAGGTGGGGCTTGGGGTATGGAAAAATCAGAAGTACCTGCAACAATATGAGCCAGTAGATGAAGTGTGGAAATTGATTGAGGCCTGTAGCCATGACAGGCCAACAGAAGAAGTAGCAGGCTGGGAGAACCAGCCAGTCAAGCCTCAGAGAAGCCACACCTGTCTGGAGAAGCCCACCTCATGCCCCATAGCATCCCTGGGAATCTAGGTTAGAAGAAACACAGGTGCCTGACCATTCCACTATACCATGGATGGGTAGCCAATGCAGAAAGTGCCTGGGACCCCGCAGCCAACTCATCAGGAGGAAACCAGGAAAATACCAAGATGAAAGAGCAAACAACAATCTCAGACCTGTAGCCCACATAGAACAAGTCCAGGAGACATAGACATGGAAGAAATTGAAAGCCATACACCTGAAATTTCTGGAATGATGAAAACTGAAGTAATGAAACTACTTAATGAGGCTGTAAAAGAAATCAGAACTAGTATCTCAGGTAAAAGAAGAAATGAGAAATATAATAAAAGTATTGCTAAATTTATCTAAAGAAGACATAGATATTTTTAAAAAGGAGCATAGGAAAATGAGGGAAACTTTGAGCAATATAGGGAAGAATTAAAATGTGCAAAACAATTTCAAAGTGATATCTAAGAAATTAAAAACTGTATTGAACACTGGCAAAATCACTTGACAGAAACTCAAGATACACTCTCAGACCTTGAAGACAGGATTGCAGCTAGCAGTCACAAAAGGAAACAGGAAATAACAATTCAATGACTGCAAAACAACCCAAAGAAAAATAATTTAAGAATGATAGGTGTCAGCAAAAAAGCATGGCTCAACACAAATGATATAAAAAGACTATTTACAGAAGTAATAGCAGAAAACTTCCCAAGCATGAGAAAAGGACATGACATACAGAGAAGTGAGGCATATGGAACTCCAACTAGCCATAGCCAAAGTAAATCTACACTCAGACATTTAATTATCAAGATCCCAGGAATTCAACATAAGAACAGAATATTAAAAGTTGATATACAGATAATTGAGATGTATAGAACTCCAACTAGCCATAACCAAAATAAATCTACACCCGAATATATGATAATCAAGATCCCAGAAATTCAGCACAAGAACAAAATAGCAAAAGCTGTTACAGCTCACCTGTAAAGGAAAACTCATCAGAATCACAACAGACTTTTCAACACAAACCATCAAGTCAAGAAGAACTTGGAGTGAGGTATTTCAAGTCCTGAAAGAAAATAGCTTCCAACCCAGGTTGATGTACCCTGCAAAATTATCCTTCAAAATTAGCAGAGAAACAAGATACTTCCATGACAAAGAACAGCTGAAGGAATTCATGACTACCAAACCAATCTTACAAAGAATACTGAAGGACATTCTAAAGAAAGATAAAAATGATCATGGTTCCAGGAACAGCAGCAGAGGAGGATAACCAAGTGGGGCAGGCAATTGGATGGAGAGGAAAAGAAGAGGGCCAACAGCAGGGAAATAGCAAGACAGAGATGAGCCAGTGCATTAACTTAGATGGCCTCAATTCACCAATAAACAGAAACGTGGGCAGAATGGATCAAGAAACAAGATCCATCAATATGTGGTAAATGAGAAATATTCAACTTGAAAGGAAATTCATAGACTGAATGTCAAAGGAGATAAAATAATACTCCATGCAATAGGGAACAAGAAAAACACAGAGGTATTTTTATACAATGGAAAGCTACTCAGCTATAAAGAAAGATAATTATAGGTAAATGGATGCAACTTGAGATCATACATGGATGAAATGCTTTGGACTCACATTGGTGAACACTGTGCTATCTCCCTAGTATAAAATACTGAAGGAATTAGTGGGATCCAAAATGTACAATAGATACTGTCAAAGTGAAAGGGGAGGAAACATCTAAAAAGGGAAGGTGGTAGCCATTATTAATTTCCTATTATCTTGTTTTGAAGCCCTGTATCACTTTCATTGTTTTGTTTTGTTTGATTTTATTATGTTTGATGGTACAGGCAGCTACTTTGAAAACAACAAGAGGCATTATGGTAGCTATTGTTGATTTCCTATTATCATGTTTTGAAGTCCTGCATAGTGTTCACTGTTTTGTTTTGATTGGCTCTACTCTGTTTTATTTTGTTTGGTGTCATTCTCTTTAAAATAAAAAGATAACAAAATGTACAATAGATATTGTGAAAGTGATAGGGAGGAAACATCTAAAAAGGGAAAGTGGTAGCCATTGTTAACTTCCTACTAGCTGGTTTTGAACTCCTGTATCATTTTCATTGCTTTGTTTGGTTTGGTTTTATACTGTCTTGTTTTATTTGATCATAATATGTCTGATGATATGGGCAGCTATTTTGAAGATAAGCAAGATATATTTTGGTAGCCATTGTTGATTTCCTGTTATCTGGTTTCGAAGTCCTATAACATTTTCATTATTTTATTTTGGTTGGTTTTATTCTGTTTTATTTTGTTTTGTTTTGTTATGTTTGATGGAATGGATAGCTATTTTGAAGAAGGCAAGAGGCATTATGATAGCCATTGTTGATTCCCTATTGTTTTGCTTTGAAGTCCCATATTACTTTCACTATTCTGTTCTGACTGGCTTGGTTCTGTTTTGTTTTGTTAGGTTTCATTCTCTTTAAAATAAAAAAAAAGAAAAAAGAAAAGTCTTAAATTTTAAAAAGTATAGCCCATATAAAAACACAATAAAGAAAAAGATAAATTCCCCTTCTTTGTAACCAAATTATATACAGATCATAAAATTCAAAATATTTATAATAATATTCAATGATTAAAAATATCTTCCTTATAAAAAGGTAACATTCTATTGATACAACATAACATGTGAAGAATATAGAAATTAACATGAAAAATGAGACTTAGAAAATTAGAAAAATAGGGCCAGGGATTTAGCTCAGGGGTATAAGTGCCTGCCTGGCAAACAGGAGGTTATAAGTTCAATCACCAGTACCAAAAAAGAAAGAAAAAAGAAAAAGAAAACTAGAAAAACAATTTCTAAGTAGTTATGAATCTAAATAATATATACACAAAACTAAAACAAATAAAAAGCTTATGAAAATGTTACCCAACAAAATAATATGTGAGATTATTCAGCACACAAATGACAACAGTGAAGCTACTCCTAAGTAGTAGTAAGATGGCACTTAACATTAATGCTACTTGAAACTATGAAGAATAGCTTCAAATGTGTGTAGATGTTCCAAAACATACATTGCACATGATGGTGTATCTCTGTAGCTGCCATTATGATAACAGTTTATATAAGTAATATTTAAAAAGCAAGTTATACCTGCAAAATATAAGAATAATATTTTTGCTTTTTAATATAAAATGGCCGTAATTTACTTAAAAATGTTAAAAAGAATTATTCCTTGTTTAAAAATTTTCTGTATTTTTGTTTCATCACATTTTTAATGCTCAAAAAAATAGCAGATGATATCTTTAGCTTTGTATCTCTCAACTTTCCTCACAGCAGAGGAAAAATGCAGGCAAGATAAAGTGGTTTGACTGCCTGATTATTTACTGTTTTATCTTGACCCACACTTGCTATTATTGTGTTTTTGTGTCTCTAAGGACCTTGCCCCCACTGCAGCACCTTTCAGAATTTTTGTCCAAGTTCTTTACAATGAACACTCATTAGTAATGTTTGATTATGGGTCACAAAGGACCTACTCAGTTATTTATTTAGTTTCAGGTTTAGCAAATAAATAAAAAATAAGTCATATTAGTATAAAAGGCCCTCACTCTGTCCAGAGAAGTCATAATATTGATACTTTGACAGAAAGATAATATTTAAAACAGTACTTCTTTTCAACCAATGAAGATCTGAAAAATATTTCCTAGCAAAAAAAAAAATGGACCAAAGTTCCTGGATAGAAAGTCTTTCCAATGTATTGGAGATGAAAAACTGTCTTCCCTGAGAGCAATCAGAATAAGTGGGAAACGGGGGGATCATGTACTGAGGCAAAAAAATCCTTATAAATCTTTGCTGTTAGGTTCTCTCCCTCAGATTTGCCTTTGGGACTCTTGTCTAAGATCAGCTGAAGCTGCTGCTATCTCTCAGAAGAGTAAGTATGGTGGTTATTTCATTTTATGTCATATTTGGTAAATCTGGAGGATGATTTTCTCTGATTTTTCTGATATTGAAAAAGTACATTATCCCTGCATTTTGGTCAAGCATAAAAGTCTGACAGTTGCAAGTATTCTGTTAAACTTTCTGTAAACTTACAAGCTAAGATTATTGATGAATGAAATGAATGAAGAATATTTTGGAATAAGAACTCTCATGCCAATGGTGCGGGAACAAGAATATTAGCAGGTAAGAGTTCTAGGAGCTACTGGTTCACAAGAAATGGATAGGCAGCAGTAAGGAGGCCAGGAAGAGTATCCTTTCCTTCAATTAAAATTATCCACTTCACTTATTACCATGTGACCCTATGTTTCCTAGAAATGTTTTAAGTATTCAAAAAAAAGTTATTGGTTCTCCTTCCCAACGATTGTGATGAATAAATCTTGTGGTTTAACTGCACTAACTACTCATAAAATTAAGAGGTGATTTGGCTCTGATCTCTCGAGAAAGTGACTATTTTAAATGAACACATGGTAGCCACTCACTAACATGCTAAGTGAATTTTTAGAAAAATGGAAATTATTGAAGTGCACTTAAAGATATATAAAATATTTGCAATATATCTTAAGATGAATAGCATGTAAATTGCACATTAATGGATGAAAATTCCTTGACTTCTTGATTGCATATTCTGTGGACAGATGCTTCAAGAAAACAAAAATTGTCACCAACAAAAACACAACTATTTATCTGCTCCAGGGATAAAACAAGGAGGAGATGGTCAGCTTGGAAGGTAACAACATAAGCACAGAAGGTGATGCTTTCATGATATGAATTTACTCACTAGACAAACTCTTGTTCCAGACCAAAAATTTGTGTGTGTTAAATATAGGAGCACATAGAATTTGAATAATTAAAGTCAGTAACAAAGCAGTTTGAAAATAAAACCCACAACCTCCATGTCTCCATCTGTTCCCCTTAGGAGAACATGGAAGAGAAGCGTAGAAAAAAGGAATAGAGCTGTGTTGTCTACATGTACCAGCTTCTTATGAGGAATGTAAACATTTTGCATGGCAAACATGCACTAGTAAACTACAATAAAAAATAACAATGAAGAAGTAAAGAGAAAATGAAGCCCAATTGTGGCACATGCAACTTTTGCATGTGCATGTCAACAATTCAGTTTCAGTATATGTGCTGCCAAAGTGAGCATCAACATTTCAGATATGGATGGATTTTTTTGTTGTTATTTTGTTTTTATGTTGTTTTGCTTTGTATTGTTTTGTACTACTAGAAATTGAATCTCAATCCTTTTTTATTATTATTCTTTTGAGGCAGTGTCTTTCTAAATTGCCCAGAATGGCCTGAAACTTATTATCTTGCCTCTCAGTCTTCCACAGTGCTTGAGATTACAGGTATGTAACTACATGCCCCACTCAAGTATGTACACTCTAATGCACCAATAATTCTTAAACACTAACTATAAATTTAGAGGTATGTTGGCTTGGTTAGCTATCTCAGTAGAAAAAAAAGACAATATCCCCTGATCTCTACGAATTTATTTTCTCAGGGGAACTGGTAGAATGGAAGTAGCCATTACTAGCCATAGGTGCAGAAAGGAGCAGTCAGACACAGCAGAGTTTTAGAAGACATTCCAATAGAAATGATGCTCACATTGATAATCACAAGAAAGTAGTCATACACAAGCAGAATATATTCAGCATTCCAAATTTTATTTTGAACTTGATGACAAGGATAACTAGGTGTTGCAATATCTTTCATACTCAAATAAACAGGCTGAAAGTATAAAAGAAATATTGTTTTTCCCCAGGTATTTATTGGTGAATCAAATATTTCTTCATCTGCAGCCAACTGTATAACTCAGTGGACACTGCATAAATTGCACAGAAGCCAACAAATCAGAGGTGAGTTTGAGGAATAAGACAGCAAGACGGAAGTTGCATTTCACAGCACAAAACAAACCACAGAAACACAAGCTTGATCATAGTGGCCAAATATGAAATGCAAATTAGGGTTGGTTCAAAGCAGCTTGAGTGTGGCATCTATGTGAATTATGACATATTTCCATTATATTAAGAACCATTTCTTCTAGGACAGATGAGGAAAAATGACTACATCAACTATTCACCTTTAAATTACTGAAGAAATCTTACACATTAAAAGATATCAGAATTTTGGGGTATCTCAAAATACTATAAATCAAAACTAATAGCATGGGCAAATTCAATAGAAAATAATTACAAATGTAAAAAGACAAATTGCAATGGTAAAACAATTTCCTTAAATACGTTTAAAATTTTATCACAAATATTGAAACAATAAACTAAAACAAATAACAGTATAGCCAAGACTACTAATGTTTTGACAGTATCTATAGCTACTTCTAGAAGAAACTGCAAATTTGTTGTCTAGTAGTCACTGTGAATATGATATCTCGCTTTCATGCTACTGTATTCAAGTCAAATATTACTAAATTTTACAGAAATACTGATAAAATTCACTTGTCAGTGATGAAAAACTACACAATAACAACCTTCATTCTGATGGGACTAACAAATGACCCCCAACTTCAGATTCCAATTTTTGTTTTTCTATTTTTCTCATACATGTTAAGTATAACTGGAAATTTGACCATCATATTTCTCACTTTATTTGATGTCCATCTTAAAACACCTATGTATTTCTTTCTACAAAATTTTGCCTTATTAGAAATTTCATTTACCTCTGCTTGTATCCCTAGATATTTGTATAACATAGCAACAGGTGACAGGTCAATTACATACAGTGTTTGTGTTATTCAAGTGTTTTTCACAGATATTTTTGGAGTAATAGAGTTTTTTCTTCTGGCCATAATGTCTTATGACCGCTATGTGGCTATCTGCAAGCCCCTGCATTATATAACTATCATGAACAGAAAAGTCTGCAGAAACCTTGTCCTCTGCTGTTGGCTAACAGGCTTCTTGATCATATTCCCACCACTCACCCTGTTCAGAAATCTGAAATTCTGTAATTCAAATATTATTGATTATTTCTTCTGTGATGCATCTCCTATCTTGAGGATTTCTTGCTCAGACACGTGGCTCATAGAGCAGTTGGTGATTGTCTGTGCTGTGCTGACCTTCATTCTGACCCTCGTGTGTGTTGTTCTGTCCTATGTACACATCGTCAAGACCATTGTAAGATTCCCTTCTGCACAGCAAAGAAAAAAGGCCTTTTCCACCTGCTCTTCTCACATGATTGTGGTTTCCATCACCTATGGGAGCTGTATCTTCATCTACGTCAAACCTTCAGCAAAAGAATCTGTGGCCATTAATAAAGGTGTGGCAGTGCTAATAACATCCATTGCTCCTATGTTGAATCCATTTATTTACACTCTGAGAAATAAGCAAGTTAGACAAGCCTTCAGTGACTCATTCAAAAAACTTGCATTGGTCTCAAAGAACAAAGAGATTGTCTAAGTAACAGATAAAATATGAACTAAATGAAGCCCATTAAACTCCACTTTTGTCTTCTTGATCTGATCTCAATTTAGGTTACTTGTTCAAACATTTCCTGCTACCAGAATAAATAGTCTCTCACAGAAATTCACTCTTTCCATCTCCTGTAAAAAAATTTCTTTAAGGATAAGTCCCACCTCCAAAATAGTAAATTTCTTTTTAGTTCATATATACCTAAATTTACTTCCAGTCTAGCTAATAAAATTGAAAATAAACCATATTAAAACTAATAAAATTCAGCAAAAAAAGAAAAAAGCATTCTTTTGTTTTCACTCCTGATGGGAAGAATATGTCATGGTAAAAATTACAGAATTCAGTAAGTATTAACATGTTAAAACCATATGAAACCATCACCAAAATCAAAGAGTAAACATGTTCATCACCCCAAAAGCTTCCTTGTGCCTTTTTATAATATCACCTACCCTATTCTCTTCATTCACCTCTTGCCACTAATACGCTTTCTATAATTTACTTTTATCTATAATTTCATATAAAGTAAGTCATACAGTGCTTGTCGTATGGCTTATTCCACTCAGTGTAGTTATTTTAAGGTTACTCAGTGTTATGCGCACAGTTTCTTAACTTTTATTGGTGAGTAATATCCATTGTATACAATATCAAAAATTTGTTTATTGATTCATTGCCTAGATTTTTGTTTTTTCTCAGAGTGTTGCTCTTATGAATAAAGATTCTAAGAATACTTGTGTACAACTGTCTGTGTGAGTGAATACTTTCTATTTATTAGATAAATACCTAAGAATGATGGCTGTATCATTTTTGGTTTTGTTAAATTTTCAGTTTTATTACAAGTGTATGTTTTCTCATAGCTGTTTTAGTTTGAATTTCCATAAATGCTTATGACTCTGATCACCTCTCCATGTGCCTAAGTGCCATCCACATGTCTTTTTTCATGAAATTTCCATTCAAACATTCTGTTGAATTTAGTCAAGATTTTATCTACTTTTCTTTCTGTGCTAGATCAAATCCAGTATCACATGAAAGAAACCACCTGGTCAATAAGGTACATCTCTAGTCCTTAGTGTGTATCTTCTTATTACTGATGCATGAAAATTCTTTTTAGATTCTTGTCACTGAATGCTTGGTTTCATTTTGGCCTGTTTGTACATGCACATAATATACTTTATTTTTGCCTTTTTTCACTATTTTTCCCTACCTCTATCCTCCTGATCCCTTTCCTCTTCTTTAAAACCCATCTTTGCTCATTCTTTAAATATTGTGATATTTTACCATATATATGCTTTGTAAGGATTTTCTCTCAGTCTGTAATGTGTCCTTAACGTCATTTAGCAATTCTTTTCAAAGAATAGAAATTCATAATTTTAATTACATCCTTTTTAACAGTTTGTTCTTCCTACAGACCGTTTTTATAGAGCCATCTCTAAGAAATCTTAACCTAACCTAATAACCAAAAGATTTCCCTCTGTCCTTTCCTCTATAAATTGTATTATTTGAGGTTTGATATTTAAGTATATGGTTCATTTTAGCTAAAGTTTGTGTGCACTGTGAGGTACTAATCAATGTTCTTTTTATACAAAGGGATATCCAACCTTTCACCATCATTTGTTCAAAAGT
>RJWM01035537.1:0-18849 GCA_004363535.1 Dasyprocta punctata
CATTGGATTTTATTAGTAAGTCCAAACTACTATTGAAAGGATACTGTTCTTTGAAATGAGCCACACAGAAACAAAGTTTACAAGAGCATCTGATGCTTTGAAAAACAAAGGAAAGGAGTGAAAAAAACCATAAGAACTTCAAAGCAAAGAGTAATTTCACTGGTGTGGAAGTTACATAAATCACATTTGTCTTTTCAGCTATAAGTATCTGGCTGAAAAACTTCCAAGTGGAGCAATTCAAACCTTAGGCATGTAGGGATACATAGATTCTTACAGTTTTGCTATGCAATTATTCTGGTAGAGACAGTATTTATTATTGTAGTAATCCATAGAGAAATTCGTAAAAATCTAAAATTATATACTAGATTATAATATATATGGAAATTAATAGCAAAGGTGTTTTGTGATAATATATTCTTTTAAAGTTATATTGCACACATAAACTTATATATCACATATGTATGAAGTCAGACACATAACATGAATATAAAACATACACATATATATATTTTATTTATTAGACATTAAAAATTGTATTTTCTTTTTGAGTTCTGGTCACTGATTTTCTATTTGTCTAATGGGTAATCTCAAGGGTGGAGTGTGCTGTTTGGCCATCTTAAAGATGCTGTACCCATGCTACCTCTGGCCTCGCTCTCTGTAGAGTTTAATTTTTAGTAAAAATATATATACACCCATGTCCATCTATCATCTATTTGTTTTAATATGTTATCCAGGATCATACGATGGGACTTGTGGAAAGGGAAAATATGTTTCTAGCATAATATTAGAACACATTTACACTGTCATTATGATTGTGTTTAGCGATTTTCTTGCTTTTTTGGGGGAGTGGTACCAGGAATCAAACCCAGGACCTTGTGCTTACCAGACAGGTGCGGTTGTACTGAGCTATATCCCTGGCTCATGTTTAGTGGTTTTCATCTTTTGGTAACAATCTACTGAGAAGCAGAAAAATATATTCAGTATTGAAATGCTTATTTTACAAAGTACATTCAAGAACTGTGAAAAGTCAATGCAATGAGAAGTATGTGTTTAGTATGTTATTTATATTTAACAGTTAACCATTACAACAGCTAAAATTATTATATAAATATCCAACACTGGGAATAGAAGAAGAGGTAAATGAGTTTATTTCTCACAGTTCATGACAACAGCAGTCAGAATATATTATCTAAGGTTAATGAGTCAGGATAATAAAAAATACATTATTAAGACATATGAAGCTAACTACCTAAGTCTCTAGAAACAGAAATAGTCAAGAGATTATTATCACTGGGGAGTGTATCTGCAGGCAGGGAAATATTGGATGAGAGACAGTTGCTTTTCACCATAGATCTTCAGTTCTCAACAAGAGAAATTCAGAGGAAAAAGTTATATTGGGTTGTATTTTATGATTCCACTTCCTTAAACCTAGCTTTGAAGACCGTTCATTTTCCTTGTCTCTGGCTGTTCTTTAGTATCTTAGTATGGATGATAATAATGACTTTTTTTAAACCAAATGTCACATTACCCTTATGGAAAATAATCATGCCCTTATACTAGAACACTGCTGTGAGTGGGAAGCTGAATCCTTAGAAAATGAGCTTCCACACACTTGTTTTGGTTCAGCTCTAAAGTGCCCCCCAAATCTCCTGTGTGTGGAAGATGACTGAATCTTGGGGCCCTGTACTCAGTGGAGGGTGCTGTTAGGAAGCAGGACCTTGTTTGTGGGAAGTCACTAGAAAAGTGATATATGTATATAAAAGATAGATAACTATACTACTAATCTCTGTTTATCAAATAGAACAGTTTGTGCTTTCAGTGTTTGATGGTTTGACCATTTTTTCCATGCCTGTATCTTGTCATCTGAACAACTACTGTGAAGATAACAATATGTGGTATACTAACTAGTGTTAATTTTCTATTATTTTGTTTTGAGATTCTGTATCATTGTTTTTATTGTTTTTTTTTATTTTGTTTTTAAAATTAAAGAAAAAAATGGCAAAGGTCCAGTTAGTGTCTGCTCATTCTATACTTCTTGATCTCACCCTTTCACATCTTTTTTTTAGTTTTATTTTTTAAAATTTGTGTATGTTTGCAGTATGTAATGATTGCATTCCTTCCAGAGAGTTGATGTGTGTACATAATACATCTTAATTATTTTTAATTCCCTTTTCCTTACTCTCTATGTCTCTTAGTCCCCTTTCCATTTGCACAAGGTCTGTCCCAGTGACTGGAACGTGACTAAGATAATATTCTGCTACAGTTTTTAATTTCTGTACACACAAGGGCAACCTAGCATTTCCCAAACTTTCTTAGGAGCAGCAAAAGTATTATAAAATCTGTTTAGCTTCATTATAATTTTTTTCAAGGAAATTCAGTTTTCTTCATGGTTGCTGCTTTGGTTTGGCACAGGAAAATAGGAAGTTCACTTTAAAGTGGTTACATTTGTGGATAGGTATTTATACGAATACTGATGACTGAAAGTAAGAACTGATTATCAGAGGCTCAGAAGTCTGGCTAAGTGGAGGAAAGTTTATGTTCTTACTTCCCAGAAACTCTAGAGGTAAAGAGATAGAGGTCTTTACAAAATTATTCGTTTTTAAACCAATGATCTGTTTATATTTTTAAAAGGACAGTGTTAGGTTCACAGCAAAGTTGAGTAGCAGGTCTTCCAAACCCCCCACATGCAAAGTCTCCATTATTAACATTCTCCACCAGAATGGTGCATTTGTTACAATTGTTAAGCCTTCACTGACACCTCACTGTCACTCAGAGTTCATTCTTGGTGTTGACATTGTATGAATTTGTACAAACATGTAATGCCATGTATCCACGATATAGTATCAGATGGAATAGTTTCACTGCCTTAAGATTCCTTCATAGTCTGCCTGTTAATTCTTTCCTCCCCCTCGTCCCTGGCGTAAGTGATTTTTTATGGCCTCTATAGCTTTGCCTTTTCCAGAATGCCATACAGTTAGAATCACACAGTTTGTAGCCTTTTCAGATTGTTTTTTTCACATATCAATTCTTTCATGCAACACACCTTTGATGTATCTGCAAGGTGATCACCAAATGCTAGTTAATCTAGATCTCCTGTACTATAAAACTTCCATAAATTTTTTAGTTTTGCATTTTACATTTACGTCTGTAATGCACTTTGATTTTGGGGAAGGTTATAAATCAGTGTCTGTCCTTTTGTATGTGGGTATCTAGTTATCCCAGTACCATTCAGTAATCTCTTCATAGTGTTAAGCTGACAGATTTAGAGAAACTTCACGACTAGAGAAACATTAAGTCAGGTGTAGGAGCTGCTTCTGGCTGACTTTGGTTTACATGTTTTTAGATATGTGTGATGGTTAATCTTGGTTGTTAGATTGACTGGACTGGGCGAAGCCAAGAATATGGGTGCAGCACACTTCTGGGTGGGTGTGTACAGAAAAGATTGGCATATGGGTCAGAGAACTAGAGGAGGAAGACCCACCCTAAAGGTGGGTGGCTTCATCCAGCAGATTGAGGGTCCAGTTGGAGCAGAAAGCAGAAGGGAAGCTCAGTTGCGTGAAAGCCCCCTTCTTCTTGAGCAGATATGTCTTCCGCTGCCGTCACTTGCGGAAAACACTCCAGCTTCTTCAGCCTTGGAACACACGACTTGGACCCGAAGCAATAAGGGAGCTTCCAGGCCTTCCACGTTGGACTGGGTTGGATCATTTTTCCCTTTTGTTCCAAGACTTCAAGCTCCTTGGATTCAGCAACTACTGGTTTTCCTGGCTGTCTAGCCTTCAGGTGTCTGTTGTGAGACTGTCCAGCCTCTAAGCATACACGCTGGTTTAGTAAATTCCCTCTGATAATTCCATTGGCTCTGTTCCTCCAGAGAACTCTAATATTCCTATCTGCCAGAGCAGCTTGGAAATTTAGATTTTCAGCTGGAGTAAGAAATGAGAGGAAACAGAATTTTGGTAGATAATTTGCCATTTCTGCTAAAGGCTTTGTATATGCCAAGGTTTGTGCTTTCAACTACTTACTTGACATACATGGTGAGCAAGAAGTGGTGCTATAAAATGATAATACTATTTTTAGAAATTGCTTTAGTTCTCCAGACTATAGGAATAGAACTTTTAAAGCCAGCACTCCTGATTTTATACACTGGTTGACTCCTTATCCTAAATACTTGAGACCAGAAGTGTTTGAGATTTGTTTTTTTTTTGAATATTTGCATATGCACAATGAGATATTTTAGGGATGAGATCAAAATTTGTTCTTCATTTTTACCCTATCCACATAGCCCGTGACCATTTTATAAGGTATATTCCATGCATTTACATTTGGACTAAACTTGTCACATTAGGTCAGGTGTGGAATCTTCCACTTATGTCATGTCTGTGTTCAAAAAGTTTCAAGTCTTGAAACATTCTGGACTTCAGACTCTCAACTTTCATTATAATGGGTTATTCCAGGGTCATAAAATGGTCCTCCGGAACAGGGAGCTGCATCCTTAGTCTGGCTCTTCTCGTTTCTAGCATTTGGCACATTTCTTGCTGCAGGTATTGAGATACTAATTTTTCATTACTGCTGTAACAAATTGCCACAGATTTTGTGGCTAACGGCAAACTAGATTTACTATCTCAGGGTTTCCGAGGCTAAATGCCTGATGCTGGTCTCGCAGGGCTAAAGTCAGGATGTTTCCTGGGCTGTATTCATCCTAGAGGCCCTAGGGGAGAATCTGTCTTCTAGTGTTTCCTGGCTTCTCACTGTTGCCCACATTCCTTGGCTCACAGCCCCCTCCTTCATTTTTCAAGTCAAGCAACAATGAATTTCCATGACATTTTAGAGACCAAGTGGTAAACTGCAAACCTACTTACTTATCACAAAGTGCAACACTGCAATTAAACCTAAATATTAAGGTTTTAGTTTATAAAAAAAATCTCTCATACATCAACATCTTTTGTCTTAAAAAAAAAAAAACAGTAACACACACATCATAGGTTCACCAGCACTGTTCTATGATATTCTTCCATTGCCATTTTTCTTCTGACTATTGACTCTCTGGGCTCCTTCAACTTTTAAGAATCTTTGTGATTCTACTGAGTTTAATCAGAAAATCTAGGATACTCTCTGTCATAAGGTTAGCCAATTAGTGGCCGTACTTTTCTCTAGAAATTCTATTACCCTTTGCCATATAAGGTAACAGGAAGTAGGTATTTTTGGGGACCTGTTATTCTGCTTAGCACAGCGATGCTGTATAAAATTCTGTTAATATATAATAATTATAAACATTTATCAAACTGCTTCATTTCTATTTCAACTTCTTTGTGGAGTAAGGAAACTGGGATTTAGAGATGTGGATTGATTATAGTCAGGCTTTTGCCAGTGGCTGTCCGGGTAAAAGCTCGTGTTGGTAAACATCCAGCTATGTTCTCCTTGATGAAGGAAGAGCAAACCTGGTTCTATGACAGTGCTCCATGGTTTTGCATGAGGGACAGTGCTGAATCAAGCAAAATGTATTTTAGAGTCTTCGTCCAGTGTATAATAAAAAGCTTACTTTGTTTCATGGTTTAGAATGCTATCTCCTCATCTTCAACCTGTAAATCCCAAACCTGGATAGGACCTGCTATCAAGAATCATTGGCATCTTCATCTGTACTTGAAAAAGTGGACTTGGTAGTTATATTTTGTTTAATAATATTTTTTCTCGTATTTTTATTTCTGAAACTTTGTCATTTCCATAAACTAGAGGAAACTCAGATCTTTTCAGAATTAAGTTATATCTGAACACCTTTTTTACAACAAAGAAATCATATTAACTGGTAAGGTGTGAGGGCTTCCAAATATTTTTTCATTCACGCTGTCCTCATTTAATTTAGCATTCACATAATGCAGCTCATTAAGCTCTATGAAGGTTGGAAATAACTAAAGCTGTGAAAACCTGTGCCCATTTATTATTTTACTCAAATACTAAAGTACAATATTGGAAAAGTTCATTTTAAAATCTCTTTCATGGTGCTTTATATTTTGAGCTGCTATCATATGCATAAAAAGTCATTTAACTTTTGAGTATTCAAAGAGAAGCCATATTTCATGCGACCATGGAAATCTAATGAAACTCTTGATTAAATTGAATTTAGCAATATTGAGAAGCAAACTTAGAAAAAAACTTCATAGTAAATTATCACATTGCAGACATGATCCTTAGCAGCAAAACTTCATAGTGTTGAGTTCTGATATTGATATGATCTATCATTTTTATAGAAAGTAAACCATATTTACAGGTTTATGTAATATTTTATTTGGTTTAAGCTGGAATCTTTCTTCTGGATACTGGTTTTATTCAGACCCCCAAATAATCTTTTTTAACATGACATTTAGAATGATCTGTGATTACTATAATAAAGTCTATAAAGGACAAATGAATTACAGAAATCTTCTAATTAGAGTAATTTCGTATAGCAATCATCTTTCTCCATGATATTGTATGGATAAGCAGTAAAGATTGATTAGTGTGGTTTCAGAGGCTCATACGCTTTACAGATAGAAGAGAAAGGTTTGATTAAGTGATATTCATATCCTTCAGGATTCTGGGAAATCTGATAATGTATATTTTGAATTTGAATATAGTATTTATATGCAATAAAACTGAGAATCAGTTTGATTTCCATAATTTTGAATATGCTGATTCATAAATGAGGGATAAGGAAGGCTGGAAAAAAAGACAAATAGAAGAGGGTTCAATATTGCTTCTTGGCCTTTAACGAAAACCAAGTGTAGGAGAGGGTTTATTAGTGAGCATCTTTTAATTGCAAGAATTCTTAGCAGTGTTGCTATATAGTGGTAGTATTCACCAACATTCTCCTTATTATTAATGGTTCTGTTCTTTTTGTGCTTGGCTACAACTCTCAAATAGTGTTCACACAATAGCCTCATTGTGTATTTCAAAACCAGTTTCTTTTTTTCAAAACCAGTTTTTAAAATAGTGGTTGTACCTTTAAATTATAAATATACAAATCCTTATATGTAGGGTTAGATCTTATCTTTTTATCCCCCAGTGCTTGTCCTAGTGCTTGACCCATTGGGAAGACTCAATAAATGTCTATTCACCAAAGGAGTAAGTGAAATAAATCATACATTTTTCTCCTTTGGCCATATATAGCATTTTATGTATCTTGTTAAAATTTATGTTGCCTCATGCATAAATTTGGAACTTGGATTAGGTTGTTTCTAGGCCCCTTCCAGTATCCACATTTTGTCTTTGATTCTTTGCTTCATTTGGCTGTGGTGGATAACGAGACCTTCCTCCTTCTCTCTCCTAGGCAGCAGGGAAGATAGGCGCCTGGTAATAGGTTGCTCCAGCCTGGCAGGTTATTTGCTGGCTTGATGACAGCCGTAAGAGGTGGGTATTGATAGATGGAAAGGCTTCTAGCAGCTCTGCTCCTCTGATTCCATGGCGATCGCATTGTTCCACAGAACATTTTCAGCACTTTCTCTTTTCCTGCTGAGTCTTCTAGAGATGGTAGAATGCTGAATGGCTCTTTCAAAAGCCAGCTTTGTCAGGGAATTTATTCTGAGCTACCTAGCACTGCTTTAGAACTACTGTACCATGATCTTTCTCCCACTGTGCCTGAGGCTTTAGGTTCACTGGAGTTTTTGTAGAATTGGCATAGGTTTCAGTTTGCCTGTGACAGTTAGTTAATATTGGCTGTATGGCATAATTGTTAATGGTGTCTCTTTGCCTTTCATACGTGACCTGGCTTGGGCAATAAATCACAGAGTTGTCAGCTAACTTTGCTCTTTTACTCGTGAAGTGCTTCTTGCCTTTGCGTTGAGATGTGTTCATTGTTGGCAGTGCTGAGTCTTAGGTGTTGAAGACTGTTTTATATCCCTCCTCCTATGGCACTTCTGGGACACGCAGCTTGGAGGCAAACTGAACCTACTCTTTCCCAAGCTTCTTTTGAAAGACAGTTGGATGTTTCTAGGTTAAAGAAAATAAAATGTGGCCTTTTCCCTTTAAGAGCTACTATGATAGAACCAAATAATAATGATATAGTTTTGCTTTTTAATTTTTTGATAACAAATCCTACTTGGTTCTATATGGGAAAGGATATCAGTGTGATCTAAAAGTAGGCATTGGAAAGTGCTTCAGATCCTTTAAATCTTACTGGAACCATCTTTTTCATGCGTTTTCAAGTGTGCTTCCTTTATGGCTGTGGCCATGACAGCTCTCCAGTTCAGGGCTATGATGCACAGAAGCCTCCAGGGATGCATAGAGAAGAGAAGGACTCGATCTTGCTGTGGGAGCTGCACTCAGTGTGGGCTGAATGTATTTGAAAAGGAAAGAGGACAGACTATTCAGGAGAAGGCAACAAGCCAAGTCCGGGTCTTCCCCAGAGATCTGCAGTTGGAGCAACATTGAAGGCTGGGTGGGATTTCTACAGCAAGATTCCTGGGGTAAAATGCTAGGTCAGGGTGTTGTGATTTATTGTCTTGTAGCAAGCCATTCCAATTTAAGCAAGAGTAGAAAAAGATGAGAGAAGGTCAAAGAAAAAGAATTTGAGATTCTGGAAGCAAAACAGTTTGACCTTGTAGGTATGCAGCTTTCCATGACATGAAGTTTTATGGGATTTTGAATATTATTTCAAAACTTATTTTCTTGGACAAATTTTACCCTTAAGCAAGGTGAGGATTAAATTAAAAGTAAAAGAAGTTTAACGCTTCTCCAAGTTTTATTATTGTCTCTTCTCCTTTCGTGCTTTTGGCAGCATATAGAACAGAAGGAGGCAGAAAGCAGAGTACATGCGTATGATGTGGTTGCTGCTGGCTTGCCTACGCTGAGCTGTGCATCAGCAAGAAAACCATAGGCTTCCTTTTGGCAGAAGTGAGGGTCTCAAATACACAGTTCTGTGTTCTGTATTGAAAGATGGGCATCCTGCAGGACTTTTTTTTTTTTTATGACCAATGGTAGGTGAGAGAGAGAAAGGGGATGTAAGATTTTCTGTGGAAGCTCACTTTTTAGAGAGGCTTATTGAAAGTTTTATCCATGCAAGTGCATATACTGTAGATGCATCAGTGCCAAAAGCTTGGACCATGCAACCCGGCAGACCCATCCATCACCTCAGGTAGAAATTTTCTCTGTCTCTCTTCTCATTTGCTTTATTCTGATCTCTTCACTATAGGTTTCTAAATTTCCTCTGGGAACTTTTTCAAGACGTGATTTACTTTTGACTTCATAATATTTTATATTATGTTGGCTTTGCTCATCTTAAGCAGTTTTACAGACACAGAATCATGGTCATATACATATTCGATTAGTAAAAACTATCGCTTTATCCATTCAGCAAATGTTTATGGAGTGTCTACCTGCATGTGCATCATTGTTCTAGATGCTGGAATGTAGCAGTAGAGTAGAGCTCTCCTAGAAGAAGTGAGGAAGTCGGGCCATAAACAATAAACATAAAAAAATTGGTTATACAGCATGTTAGAAGATAACTGATAGAGTAAAAGGAAAAACTATCCAGGTAAAGGGATTGGACACGGAGAAGAAAGGGGACATTTATAGCAACAAATGGAGTGATTAAGAGAAGTCCTCATTGACAAGGTGATATGGAAGGAAAGACTGGAAGGAGGAAAGAGATTGGCCAAGAACCCTCAAATAGAAGAACACTCAGCAGAAAAAAGAGAAAAGGCTGGAAGCAAGTGTCTGCCCAGTGTGTTCAAAGACCAGCAAAACCAGGAGTTTGGAATGAAGCAACTGAAAGGGACAGTGACAGTACAGATCTGAGAGGTGGCTAGAATCTTATTATTCAGGGGCTTGAAGACCTGTGGAGGGACTCTGCCTGCTACTCTGTGTGAAACTGGAGGCCATTCTGGACCAGGGACACAGGAGTGTCATCGTTGAAAGTATGCTGAACTGGTCACTTTGGCTTTCTATTGGGCGTAGACCATGGGTGGGTGGTAGATAGGTGAGGTACCAGAGTGTGAAGACCTGTCACGGGCTCCTGCAGTCCTCTGGACAACTGACAATGGTTGGTGGACTAAGGTGGTAGCAGAGTCGTCAGATTCTAGGGATATGTTTTGAAGCTAAAGATCAACAAAAATGTCTTCTGAATTAGACAAGTATGAGAGACTGAAATGAATCAGTAAATCTTAGGATTTTGGCATATGTATCTGAACTATTGGAATTTCTAAGGCAATTAAGTATTTTATAATCAGTAAATCTAAACATTTAAAGGCAGGCCAACTGGAAGACTGTGAGTTCCTGATATGAGCCTCCTCCATTACCCAACTTGGACTGTGGGGCTGGCTGGAAGGCAGTGAGCTTGCAGTATGTGCTCCTCCATTACCCTCCCCCCACACACAACCACCACAGTGGGGTTGGTTAGAAGAGTGTAAGACTGATGGGAACCACAGGACCCAGAACAACAGCCTGGCATACACATGCACACACATCTTTGGAGGGTCAAGTAATCAGCGAGGGAAGTACTGTGGAAGCATCTCAATCAGCAGTGAGGAGACAGCAGATGGACTCTGGAGAACTGCAGTGATAGAAGACCAGTCCTAGCCCCCATATCTAGAGGTCAAGATCAGCTCCATACCCAGCACATCTCTGGGATGTAACATGGGCATTATCACAGAACCACAAACACCAGAAGAAGGTGGGTTCTTGGGATAGCTATAAAGAACCAGCTACATCTGGAAGACATCCCTGAGGAATGGATATCTCCTTTTCTCCTTGAGAGAGGCCTCAATGCTAATGGTAGAGCTATAAATCATGGGAAGTTGGTGGACATCAACATAGAAGACAAAATAAAATAAAACAGAGAAGGTAGAGAATGGTAAGATTTAGAGGTGGGGTGTGGCCCCAGACCCCTAACCTACCTAGGAACTCAATGAGATGGATGAAGTTGGAAGTTAAACCCTGGAACTTTCTGAAATGATAACAACAGAAGTGATAAAACAAGTTGAAAAGGGTATGGAGAAAATGATTTCTCAGGTACAAAAAGAAATGATGCCTAAAATAAAAATTAATAGAGAAGACACAAATAAAATAATAGATGAGCTTAGAAAAAGATGGAAACAAAAAATGCCCAACATAGGAGAGAAATGGAATCCATGAAATAGATCCAAGCAGAGATCCAGGAGATTAAAACCTCCATTGAAAGTATGTGCAACAGATTGAATGAAGGAAGGGATAGAATTTCAGATCTTGAAGACAGAATTGCAGGCCCTGCTGCCATCAGGGGAGCATCAGTGAACCACTGCCCCATGCCTCTCCACCACTCCAGGAGCCCCCGATTGGAGGAACCCAGGTGACTAGTCCAGTCCACTACAGCAAAGGACTGGTAACCAATTCAGGAAGCACCTGGGATGCAGCAATGGGCTGATTTGGAGAAACACAGGAAAATGTCAAGACAAAGGAGCAAAATACAATCTCAGACCTCCAGCCCACACAGAGCAAGTTCAGGAGACACAGATATAATTGAAATTAGAAGTCATGCACCTGAAATTTCTAAAAGATAACAACTGAAGTAAAGAAGCAACTTTGTTCTTATGCTGTTTGGTTAATTTTACATGTCTGATGGTCTGGGCAGCTATTTTGAAGATAACAAAGAGGCATTATGGTAGCCACTGTTAATTTCATGCTATCTTGTTTTGAAGTCCTGTATCATTTTGCCTTCTTCTTCTTCTTCTTTTTTTTTTTTTAATGTTAATGGGGATTGAACTGATGACCTCACACTTGCCAGGCAGGTGCTCTGCTGCTGAACGAAGTCCCCCACCAGTCCTGTATCATTTTAATTGTTTTGTTTTGTTTGATTTTACCCTGTTTTGTTTTGTTTGATTTTATTATTTCTGATGGCATGGGCAGCTATTTTGAAGGTAACAAGAGGCATTCTGGTAGCCATTGTTAATTTCATGTTACCTTGTTTTGAAATCTTGTATCACTTTTATTGCCTTGTTTTGCTTGGCTTTATTTTATTTTGTTTGGCTTTATTCTCGTTAAAATAAAATTTAAAAAAATCTATTAATTTATAATCTGAAAACATTCTCATAAATGTTTTTCCCTCAATTGTTCTGAAGTAGAGACTGGGCCAGAATGCAAAGGATACAAGAGAGGTGAGGCAAGCTGCTGGCTTAGTGAAAGCTGTTCTGACAATTATTTCCTATCATGCTGTCTTGCACCTCAAATATAAGGACCTCAACTTATTTCTCTTTGCAGTTTTTCAACATACCACAGTGACCGTCCTATGTCTTATTTCACCAAATCTATTATTACTGATTTTAAATTGAAATATTACTAATGCATGTTACCACTTATTTAAGTGACTTATTACTGCTATAAAAAGTAACAAACATAAATAAGTGGAAATGTAAAACAAAAATACTTCAATAATTATATTATTATGTGTATAAATCTATCTTTTTGTGGTGCTTGGGTTTGAACCCTAGGCCTCATGCATGCTAAGGACATGTTCTGCCCCTGAGCCATACCCTCAGTCCCTTTATACTTATTGAAAGAGCTATTTTAGACTATTTAGACATAATTGCTTATCATTGATTGTTAGCAGAATTTCTTAGCATGTAAAAAGCAATACTTTTCACATGCATTGGTTAAAAAAAAAGAAATATGACTATCTACCTGTGGGTGTCATTAATTCTTAGTATCAAAATGTACTTGGTATTACTTGGAAAAAATATAATATTGCAATAATCCTCCCAACCAAGAATATGTGCTTCATTAATATTAAATGTATGCCTTGTTACACAGATTCTTTTTCTGTGTATATAACATTTTGCTTCGACAACGCATCATAGTTTCATCTTTGTAAGTTATGATTTTTAAACATGGTTTTTTAAAAATCATCAAATGTCTATGAAGGTATTTTAAACAATTAAAATAGAAACATAGTATTAACAATGCACATAGCTCAGCTAAAAAGATGAAAACCTGAAGATACCTGACTGAGTTCTGTGCAGACTTTGAAAACAGTATCAAAGCTGCCCCTGACCGACAGTGACTGTAGGATGTCATTCATCGTAGGAAACATTCTCATAGTTGAGTTGTTAAAATGTGAAAAATGATTCTCAGAGTCAGTGAAATATGGTAGTAGAATATTCAGCAAATGTTTAACTGCTTGAAGTGTGTGGCCCCCCCACCTCTGCTCCCCCATGCGTGCTTGTGTACTTTCGGTTCCAGGCTGTACTGGTAAACCAGTCCTGCGCTATCTATTTCTGTTTTGTATTTCTGCCCAGCGTACCTTTCTATATAGGGAACTTAACACCAATGCTGTGTCCCTGTAGTTTGGTGGCCTTGACTTCAGTACTCCTTTCTAAAATGAGGAGATGAGGATGCACTATGGAGGTTGGGTCAATCTACTCCACTGAGTCACACTGATGTGTCCAGGGATGGTCCCCTGATCCAAATCAGGCCAAACCCTGACCTTTGCCAGACCAATTGGGATATGAATTTTTTTTTGAGTTAGGGAGAACATTCACTAGAAACCTCTTAGCTCCTTGATCCTGTAACTGAAGGTGGACTTTTTTTCCTGGCATTTTCACTTATATGTATAACTTTTAAGAATCTTAAGTAAAGCTAATCTTTCATTTTGGTTCAAAACTGAAAATATCTTTAGCTGTTCAGGTAGAGAAGCATTTTTCTATCTGCCACTCCCTCTGCCTCCTTCATAGTAAATACCACCGGTAGGTAACATCCAGTTACCTCTTCACTCAAGAGGGATCCAGAACTTGCAAGTCTCACTCTTACCTTTGCCTCGATTTTTTTCTCTAATATTCTGCTACTCTAAATTGATTTTGTAGCTAATTTAAAAACCATTTGGAAGTTAGGATCTTCACTTCTAGGCTAGGTTTCTAGTTTGGTCTTCATCTCCCAGTGGTAAATGTCTTCTTACTCACAGATACCTTTGACAGACTCAGACTCATATGCTTGACAGAGCCCTTTTAAAGCCTAAATATTTCTTTGTGTCTCTCACAAAGTGCTGACCTTTTTTGGTGATGAACACCTCAAATTCTGAACCCATTTGCAAAGAAGATTGTAATGACATAAACTTATTCAAACATTAAATCTTTTCAGGTCAGGTAGCTGTTTTCCTAAATTTTCATTGGTGACTCAGATATTCTCACTGTAGAAATTCAAATCTCAACTTTTCATAATTGGACTCATAAAGTAGTATTTTTATTGTGGGTATAAGGGTACATTTTTAAGTCTGGGTTCCTAGTTCAGATAATTGTGAGTTTTAAACATATTGTACATTGATCTATATCCTATCTTACTCCTTCTTTCATTCTATCTATCTGAATCTATCGTGTCTGGCATTGAATTCTCATAATATGGTAGTTCTCATTAAAAAGTTGCATGTTATATTATTATTGAGTGTTTTAAGTGTCTGATTTGTGCTTTATAATGAATATTGTAGGATGCATGTTTAGTTGTTTATATTCCTTTTCCCATTCTTTCACATGTGCACACATGGCACAACTCAGGAACAGTCGTACTTAATGTAAGATTGCAAACTTTGGATCCTTGTAAAACAAAAATCCTTCCAATATGGCAGACAAATCCACATATCTTGCCCTAAAGTAAAAACAGAAAAATCTCTGGAAGCATAGTCAGAATGGTAGTAAAATTTATTATCTGAAAGACAGAACTTGGCCAGGTTCTGCCATCTCTTACAAGTTCAGTATGTCTCTGCAGAATTCTTAGCTGCAGATAAAGTAATCTTGTTTGATTTATATGGTCACAGTTTAGGAAATCTACAGAAGGGAAGGTCTATACCTATTCTTTATCTTAGTCACTTTTTGGGCAGTGGTTTTGTGTTCAAAAAGATATGGGATAAAAGAGCATACGAAGACTATTCTCTGCACAGTTTTCATCTGCCCAGTTTCTTCTGCAATATGTAGTGATATTTGCTGAACTATATTAATCAAGAATTAAAAATAGTTTTATTAGTACTTGAAGAAAGTGTCAGATTGATTGCTAGAAGTTTGTGTCCTCTTCATATGTACTGTAATTAACTAAATTCAGTCTCTTGCTTGCCTGCTTCTTACACTGATCAGAATTACACAGCCTTAGAAAGAACTACTGTTTAACTGGAGAAGCGGATTCTTGCATTCCTTAATACTTTTGGAATAAGAAAAAAGATGATTAAAGATTTAGACCTAGGATAAAATTGTTAAAATTATTTATCACAGAGTTTGGTTCTTAAGCTTTATGGGGCACAGATCCCTTAGAGAAAGTTATAAATGCTGTGGACACATCAGAAATACATGAAAATAGGCAAATAAATAAATAAAAATTCTGCACTAGTTTCCAAGTTATTATGCATCCTTTGAAGCTTATCTAGCTAGATTGAGAGCCTCAGTGTGCTTTCCTAAAATCAGAGTCTTAGAATGTGGTACAGGGCATCAAGTTACAGAGGATATTCACCATTTGATGAATATCCTCTGTAACTTGGGGGTTTTTCCAACTCTGCACTACAGACAGTTACACAGGGGACTCTTTCATCCTGTGGCCTGCTCCCTGTAGAATAAAATGTTTAGCAGGATCTCCATCTTCCACTCACTAGATGCTGGGGTAAGGGTGGGGGCAGGTCCTCCAACTCAAAATGTTTACAGACCAACTGTCTCCTACAGGGCAAAAATCAGCTGAGAACCTCTGTTCTAACATAACAGAGGTTTCGATAGCAAATGATCACCAGGTCCCTAAGGCTATGTTTATTTACTTGAAATGGATACACCTGTTTAAAGTAGCATCCTGAGAAAACAGAACTTATGATAAGGACTTGCGGGCCAGTAGTTTGTTTGGAAAGAGTTCTTGGAAGTACAAGGGAAAGACTGGAGAAAGTGAAAGAATGGAGGAAGCCAATTTAGTGTGCAAGAATGAGGGGCTTAGCATCATAGACACTGAGCTCTGTCACTATGGGATTCCCTGATGAACAACAGAGACCCTACCTCAGAGGTGGGGAGGAAGCTGAGGGGATTTTTGTATTCCCCGTCTTCCTCACTGACTGAGCCAGCTCAGGTAGAATCTAACCTTTAGCACTCCCAGGTCACCCTGCAGCTGGGCTGTGCTAGCCTCGCCTTGCTGACAGAGCCCTCCAGCAGAGCTGAGGAGCAGAGGGCATTGAGAATGGCAGCCACCAGTTTGCAGAGGAACTGGCCCCCCGAACTCAGTGAAGGGCCCTGGGGGTGTGAGGCAGGCTGTCAGTAGCACCTGCAAAGCATCTCATTTTGTGTTTCAACTGCTAATATTGTTTTTGAGCTGATACTTTCTTGTAAGCAGGACCCAAAGTCTTGTAATCTACAGCACACGTTTACTAACTTGGTACATGGACTGAATTTGGTTCACTTTCTGTAGGGAGAAAAATGTTTGAAAAAATTTTAAACTGTGAAAGAAATGGAAAAATAGTGTTTGTGGCATGTGGAAATGATAGAAGATTAAAATTTGCATGTTCCCATAGGAAGTTTTATTGAATATATTCATGTCCATTAACATGTTACTTCTGCCTGTTTTCCTGTCATGGTAGCAGAGTTGCAAAGTTTCAGCACAGAGCATACAGTCTTCAAGGCATAAAGTATTTACTTCCCAGCTGACCCCTATTGCTGAAAAATTTAGCTAACCTTTGATCCAGAGCAACAACATATAGATCCATTCCCTATTTACAACAACAGATAGAAAATAATTTCAAGGTATTTTCTTGTTTTCTTTTTATGAAGAACTTTCCAAATTTCTTCAAATGTTTATTACCAGTATTATTCCAAGACCTTTGATTTTCACATGAGTTCCATTTTATCTGCATCCCTTTACGAATGTTGCTCTCAGGATGAAATACATTTTGTAATATGTGGTTTGCAAAATCAAAAGAATGGTGACAGACCTCTTGAGTTGGATACTTAAACGCGGCCTGCCTCCATTAAGTTTTTGGAAGGCTCATTATGATGTCAGCTTATAATAAGCACCAAATTAACTGAAATCCATCTTCACATAAATTGGTTTCAGGATGTGTATTATTCCTTGACATTAAGTGCTCCTTCCCTTTAACTATTAGGTTTATTTTTTCTCAATAAAGTTGAACTGCCAGCAATCACTTTCAGGATATTATTTAGGGGTCTTAAATATTTGTTAAAATTTAGTACTCATTTTCACAAATGACAATCTTTTGTATTTATATTCAGGTGATGTGGTTTGGGAACCAATTCATTCCTGTATAATAGCCCTGATGTAGAGTTAGTTGAAGCAGAATCTAATTTTCAATGTATTACACAATAAAGTGGGTTCCTTTTGGAAGATAAAATCACTGACCCTCTTATTTCACTCTTCTGTAGTTGTATTATACAACTGCACGCTTGTCATGACCTGCTGATGAGTGTACAGTAATACACTTCTCGGCTTTGTGACTTTCGACTTGCCCATGTGAACCTGATTTCTTTGGCAGATGAAACATGTTATGGTTTAGATCTAGAATGTCTCCCCAAATCTCACGTGTTTGGAGGCCAGGCTTTTAGAAGGTGATTGGTTCATGGGAGTGATATAGTCAACATTGGATTATCTTATCTGTCTTTGACACAATCATCAAAATTGTCTTCTTATTTCCTGGATCTACAGATCAAGAGTGGCCACATTTTGTTGTTGTTTTGTTTTACATTTAACATTGATTTAGATTTATCTATGCATTTACAATTTTCATTAATTTTCATTCTTTCCATGTGTTTTTAGCTTCTGAGTTCAATTTTCATTTTATTTTAGATGTTTCTATTAGTCTGACTCTGTTGACAATGGGTTCCTAGCTTTTGTCTGAAAATATTTTATATTTCTCCTAAATTTTGAAGAATTTTTGGTCAAAATTAAATTCTAGTTTAGCAATTATTTATTCGCTTTTGTGTGTTCCTTTATTTTGCTTGACAATCAGCTGGATGTTTACATTTAACATATATATATACATTTCTATCTCAAAATTTATATATATATCTCCAAATTTATTTATTTATTTATTTATTTTTTTATTTAAGCGAAGAATAACAAAACAAAACAAAACACACAAAAAAAGACGACATATATAGTAAAAACAGCAAGCAAAAGAGACAAACAAATGACTAGAGTAAATACACAACATTGCACGTTTACAAAACTGGAAAATAGAAGCTTGACAATGGTTGCAATATTGCGCATCATTATCTTTAAAATGGTTTCTTACATTAACAGATATAGACATGCAAGATTGATCTAACCATATGAGTATTAATTGTTCTTTCTCAATAACAAATACATTCAGCAGTGTTCTTTTTAGTTATCTTACATGTACATATATACAGGTTTATATCTTTTCCTCTTCCCTTTTCTCTTTCCGCCTATTCCCTTCCCGATTATCTTTGCTCTTTGAGCTGTTTTTTACCCTTACATAGTATTGATTATAGATTTTGGATCATATATACTTTTTCAGTTTCTTACACTAGGGAGACAATATGGTATTTACACATGTGGGTTTGATTTATCTCGCTTATGAGTATGGTCTCAAGTCGTGACCATTTACTTATAAAAGTCTCAATACAATCTTTCTTAATAGCTGAGTAGTACTCCATTGTATAAAAATACCACATCTTTTTTATCCATTCTTTGATTGATGGGCACTTGGGTTGTTTCCAAGATCTGGTTATTACAAATTGGGTTGCTATAAACATGGGTGCACAGATATCACTGTGATATGATGTTTTCAATTCTTCTGGGAAAATGCCCAGAAGAGGGATAGCTGGGTTGAATGGGATCTCTAATCCTAACTTCTTGAGGAATCTCCACACTGACTTCCACAGTGGCTGCACCAGTCTACACTCCCACCAACAGTGGAGAAGAGTT
>RJWM01035538.1:0-18847 GCA_004363535.1 Dasyprocta punctata
AAAAAAAAAAAAAAAAAAAATCACAGCAGTTTAGACCAGACACCATATTAAGTACTATAAGTACTTTAAGTTATTTGATTTGACCCTCATGGCAACCCATGGAAATTAACGTTATCTTTGATTCACTGGCGACAGTGCTGAGGCCCAAGGTGTTGGGCACCGCTGAAGGCTGTACTCCTTCATTCAGGCCATGCCATCACCCCAGTTTGCTGTGACGACTGACTCGCCCATCCCAAACCTCTCCTCACTTACTTCCTTTTGTGCTTATTCCAGTCCGATGATTAACCTCCATGTTGAAAAATTCCGGCCTCTGTCTATTTTCTGTGACCCTAACAACCATGACCGTATTCCAAATCAGTATTTCCTAGCCGGGCGTGGTGGTGCATGCCTTTAATCCCAGCACTCGGGAGGCTGAGGTAGGCGGAGTGTTGTGAGTTCTAGGCCGGCTTGGGCTACAACGCAAGCGCAAGGCCGGCCTGAGCTACATAGTGTGACCCTGCCCCAAAAAACCAGGGCCGGGAGTTTGGCTCAGTGCCTTAAGCACCTGCCCTGGCAGGCGCGGGGTTATGAGTTCAATCCCTGGTGCGGCAAAAAAAAACAAATCAGTATTTCCTGTGCACCTATTTCAAGCAAGGTAGCTCATGGAGTGTGTCTTCCCAAGCAACACAAATACCCAGTCCACACAAAAGTGTCCTTCATGGCCTTTCAGACCACTAACTCCTTCCCAGGTGTTCTTGCTTATATCTAAAATGTCTACCAAAAGTCTCAAGGATTTAGAGGTGGGGCTTTGGGAAGGTGATTAGATCATGAGGACATTATATTCATGAGTTCGTAGGTGAAGGTACTGTTTGGAAGTGGGGTTTGTTGAAGAAGATGGGTCACTGGGACTGTGACCTAGAGAAGTCTATTCCTGTCTCCAACTTCTGTCTCTCTCTCCCTCTCTCTCCCTCTTTCTCTCTCTCTCTCTCTGTCTCTCTCTCTGTCTGCCTCTGTGTGTGTGTGCTTCCTAGTGACAATGGATTGAGCAGGTCACCTCTGCCATCCCTTCTGCCATGATGCTTCTGCCTTGGAGCCAGCCAGCCATGGATTGAGCCCTCTAAACAGTGAGCTAAAATACACCTTTTCTTCTTTAGGTAGCATGTCAGATGTTTAGTCTCAGCAACAAAAACGTGACTAACAGTGGTAGCCACTCACAAGACACACCTAAGCCTTGGAGTATGAATTTGCACCCTGGCATTAGTTGTCTCAATCCTGCATCTGCTCCGCACTAAAAGAATGGTGTTAGATATCATCTTGTTTTACACATTTTTGTTTTGGTGCCCACATTCCTCCAGTGGGTAAAAAGGAGCAGCGCAGAGCTGGGAGTGAGGGGGATGTGAGGAATGACTGATAGGGAGACCGGCTGGGGCCCAGAGACCACGAGGTGTCTGCTCCAGCCTGTGCTGTGTTGCACAGAAGCTTCAACGGTGCTTCCGGGTGGACGGACCATCACTCCTGAGGCAGCCACCCTTACGCAGCAGGAGTCCAGTTCGGCTTCTTCTTCTTTGCGCTCTGAATGAAGATGTTCGCACACACAGTACACGTGCATACACAAGAATCAGTGTGCACACATGCACACAACACACATACAGACACAGAAACATGGACACATGTGCACACAACACCAGCACATGCACACATACATGCATTATGCTTACATACATGCACACATACAGGCACATCCACACAATACATGCGTGCATATGTACATAAACTACATACCTGTACAAGTAGACAATAAATGTGTTTATGTACACAATATATATGCCTGCACGTGATTCCCATACATGGGATACTTCGAATATGCAAGGGGGATTGCCACGCATACGTGTGTACACAAGAAACTTTGTGCACAGAGGGCACCTGCACATGTGTATGCATGGGGCACTTTACACACATGTACACATGGTGCACTTTGGTCTTCATGGTTGCTCATGTTTATTTCATCCTTTCTCCTAACGAGTATGACTGTGGTGTCACAGACAATGCCCCCACACGTGGAGCACAGTAGCATCCCGTGGATATCCAGTGCTCCCCTCTGAGATCTGTGGATAGGTCATTGCTCAAAAAGAGAAGTCAGGTTCCGACGGAACTGGTTGCACGTCACCCACCTGAGACGGAGAGCGTCCTGGAGGCCACGGTGCTCACAGGATCCTGAAAAGTAGAAGGAGTGGGAAGATGGCCAGAACACCATGCTTGCAAGGCTGAGTCATTGCCTCCAGCTCTGAGAAAGGATAAACCGTGAGCCATGAACTGTGCTACCTCCTGGAGCTGACGGAGGCGAGGGGCTGGCTCTCCTTCAGCCAACTGAGGCCCAACCAAAAGAAGTTCAGACTTGGCTGAATGCATCATGAAGGAGGGTCTCTGAAGGAGCAGGTGAGACCAAGGAATTTCTAGGAGCACCTTAGCCATCCTTTCCTGGGGTAGGGGGCAGGGACATCACCCCAAAATGACGCAGGATGAGGTCTAAGTCCATGACAGGACATCCTGCACGCAGCTGAGTGGAGTCCCAGTGATGAGGCCGTGCAAGCCTTCCTCCTTCTAGATTCGGTGCTGCTCCCGAAGGGCAGACCTGCAGCCTCTCATGCTCAAGGTCTCCTGCCTGCTCCAGCTCCGAGGGGCTTCTCCAAGGAAACCACAGGACTGGTGAGAGAAAATGGGAGAAAGGAGCACAGGAAGTGCCAACACGGCAGTGCCTCCTGCTTCCTCCTCTGCCCCTGCCCCCGGAAATCCTCTGCAGACCAGAAGTCTCCGCCTCAGGTGGACAGTCTCACCCGGACTTTGCAGACACAAGCACACACACTCACATGTGCACACATGTAGACACATCCGCACTTGTGCTTCTGCACACACAAACGGCACATGCACACACATGCCACACTGTACCCCATCCTAGCAGACACCCAGCTAGAGTCCAGCTGTTTCACGGAAGACTGGTCAGAGGTTTGGGAAAACACCCACATCCTGTGTTTATGTCTCCGTGTTTACTAATCCCACTTGCTGTAAACTGCAAGTCAGTTCCTGATGTGTCACCAGAGGGGCATATGCACCTCCAAAGCTCACAGCCAACGGTGGACAACCGAGGAGCGAGCAGGACCAGAACGACCACGCCACGGGCACCTCCTACCAAACCCCAGAACCCAGGAACCCAGGCCCTTCGTCCTCCCTCCAGAGCTGCAGGCAGCACAGTGGCGCTCAGAGCAAGGGCAGACTTTTCAGGTGTAGGGACACAGAGGGAGAGCACGGCAGGGACCTTGTCCCGGGCCGGACTCTGCTCAGCACTGGCAGATATCAGGTTGATTCTGCCAACGGTATCAGGCACAGCTATGTCTCCAACTGTGCAGAAAAAGCCAACCTGGGAGCGTAAGCGGTAAGGAGAAGATCACACGGCCAGAGGACAGTGGCCGAGCCTGCCCCTGGACTGCCAGGCCTTGGCTCCCAGAACTAAGTCCCAGGAAGGGGCCACAGTGCTGCTTCAGAAATATGGCTGATTCCAGTACTGACAGGAGCAGACTCCATGCGACCCACTCAGGAGGCCTAGGAAAGCCAGGTGTCCTGGCCACAGCCCTCCACGTCCTGGTCTCTTCCAAGGTGGCCACAGATGTCTCCAGGAAAGAAAACCAAAATCACTTACCCGAGTTCCTCCCCAGGCTTCACGTGTATTGTTTTCACCCAGAACAGTCTCCCAGGCTGGCCAGAAGGGTCCCCAAAACATCGTGTGTGGCTGGCGGGGTGGGGGGCTGTTCTCCTCCCCTGACCCCCAGAACATCCCATCACCAAGACCTACTCCTCTTTCCTCCTTGAGGCCACCAGTGCAAGGAGCACTGCGCTGCAAACCAGGCTTGGCTGTAGAGCAGGGGCTGACGAGGGGGCCCTGCCCAGCTCGCTGGCTCGGACCTCCAGTCCTGAACCCAGATGGGCCCATCGGCAGCTACAGCGGCAGCGTGAGCCGCTAGAGTGATCCTGGCAGCAGGAGGAGAGGAGAGAAATGTAGCTCCAAAAGGACGCGACTCTGTGTCAGGGACGCACACCACAACCCTTGCTCAGGAGTCTGAACAGAGGTGGAAGGAGGCCCGGTCAGTGTGTGAGTGTGCAGAGGGGTGTGGCGAAGTCTCAGGTAACACCTACTGATGTATTATCTTTGTTCTCAAAGTACCTTAAAATTTGGAAACATCTTTACCAAGTTCAAGACCACAGGGTCATACAGCCTTTAAGGAGAGAAATTCTGGAAATAAGCAAATGCTTATTTCCCGATGAGCAATGAGAAAAATCGCTGTCCTCTGTGTGGTGGGTGAGAAGCAATAACCAGGGAAGGGCAGCCTCTGTCCTGCTCATGACCAGAGGAACTGGGGGACACGTCTTCTCTGCAGCCCTTAGCAGCAATCACACCGAAGAGTCCTGAATGAGCTCAGGCCATTGTTACGGTTGATACATTGTGTCAGCTTGAGAAGGTGAGACATTTAACTGAGAGGCTCAGCAGGGAACCAGGGGTCTTACTTTGTAAACATCCTCATCCTGTGCCAAGGAAGGCAAGGAGATTTGTGAATGCTGCACCCACCCTGGGGGAGGGTTGGGGAGTGGCCTATGTACAATATAAGGGTGAAAAAGAGGCTTGCTCTTGCCCACTTTTTGCTCTGGCTGCTTTTGCTGGCTGCTGCCTTGAAGTGTTGCCCCTGTGCCATGCCACCCCACCTTGGAGCCAGCTGATTATGGACTGAAACCTCCAAAAACTGTAAGCTAAATAAACCTTTCCTTCCCTAATTTTGGGTGTCAGGCGTTTTGTCTCAGAAATGAGGAAAAAGTAACCGAGACAGCCGTCCTGTGACAGCTGCACACGGGAGGTTGTGCTGTCCACGTTCCAGACCCAACGCCTCCTGCCACCAAGAGGAACACAGTCGACACCCAGTCCTGTCCCACCGTCTGGGGCCAGCCTCCTGAAACTGAGAGCTCTCGGGGGCCGAGGCTGCCCCTGCATCAGAGACCCACCCAGGAAGTTCTACCGCCTACCCAGGACACCTGCACTGAACGGATCCCAGGCCGAGAGACCGGGCTGCTCGGTGCCTTCCTCTGTCCTCACTCTCCCCCCGGGTCTTCATTATCCCCCTCTGTCCTCACAGAACTCCTAACTCACTGGCCTCCTCTCTCCTCAGTGACCCTCTGGCCTCCTGGGCTCTCTGAAGAAATGACTAAAGCTTCTTCTGGGCAGAACCGATATCCTTCCAGTTAACATCAGTGGAACTGGAGAAAAGAATGTCAGTGAGATGAGGACAAGGGAAGGGAAATGAGTTCAGGGTTAAGGACTAGGAGACAGACGCCACGAGGACCTCTGACACCTGGGGAAGGTAAAGACCGTGGAGACCCGTCGCACCTGGGAGAGACAGACCACAAGAGGCCCTCGCAGCTGGTGGAGACAGACCGTAAAGTTACACCACATGGGGGTTAGAGTTCATAAGGACCTCTCACAGCTGGAGGAACAGAACATGAGTACCCAGCACAACTGAAAAGCACAGACCATCAAGGGGAAGACAGAGCAAGATGTACCTCACAGCTGGGGGCAAGAGAGCTTGAGGATTCATCTCAGCTGGGAGGAGACAGACCGTGGGACTCATCATGTCTTGGGGGAGAAAGAACATAAAGACCCATCAACGAACTCCTCTCAGTGAATGTAATTTTTATGTACTGCGAACTTGTACTTACAAAAGTTTACAAATTAAAACAATAAAGACCCATCAAACCTGGGGGAGACAGACCATGAGGACCTATCACAACTACAGGCTGAGGTGCTCCAAGGACAAAATGAGCTTCCTCAGTCTTGGGGTCCCCCCAGGAACGCTCGCCTACTCACAGCCGCCATCGCCCCCTCCTTAGCAAAACACCCCCACAACTGGTGTTCAACATCCTGAATGAGTCTCCCAAACCTCAGTCTTCCTATCTCTCCAGAACATCTGCTGACTGGAAGCATGAAACAATTCTGTCTTCCTTTCTATGATGCAAGTTGTTTAATTCTTTTCACTGGCTGTTTCTGCTTTTCCATGAAGTGTTCATTCCCAGTCTTGGTCAGATGCATTCCCTTTCCTTCGAGAGTATCCCTGGGTCACCCAGAGTTGGGAGACCATCAGGAGGGTCAAGCAGGAAGAAAGTAGAGGGAGTTGGCTTTGTTGGGTGTCCAAGGGAGCCTCAAATCTGAGCCCCATCCCTACGCCAAGGCTGCTCACAGCCCTGGCCCCTGACAGCCAGGTGATGTCATGGTTTCCATGAATATTTAATGAGATGTTTTAAATTCAAAGATGGATTGTCACTGTAATGCAATCCACATTACACTCTCTGGAAACAGGGCGATATGGTCAGCAGTGAGACAGGGCTAGAGAGATGGTAGGAAGGGCAGGGGATTGGCCAGGAGGGCTGAGGCATGCTCAAGTTCCTTCAGGGGACTGTCAATGACATCACAGCAAATGGTCAGACTGCCCCATTTCGTCATGCCGGCCCCTCTAGGTTTAGTCATAGAGATCAATCTCTAAAAATAAAATGTCCTATAAATGGGAGAGAAGGAAGGGAAAGAGAGAGGGAGAGAGAGAGAGAGAGAAAGAGAGAGAGAGACAGAGAGAGAGACCCAGCCCTTCCCCTTAAAACCAAATCTTCTACAGAGAGAGCACTTGGTTCAAGAGACCCTAACCACCCTCCATTCCCACCTCCTGCTCTTGAATCCTTGGTTCTGTTGCATCTGGAAGAAGAACTGTGGAGCCTACATTGACTAGGGGAAAAGAAGGACCATGGCTCCACCTGTTTCCACAGACCACTGGGCTCAGCCAGTCCCAGGACTCGGGTCGGGTTCCAAGAACTCCACCCCTGTGTGGGGCCCGGACTTGAGTTGAGAAAGCTAGAGCAAGGTGTGGACTGACATGCTGGCCCCACCCATGAGGAAGACACACAGAGCATGCTAATGTCGTTTTTATAACCATTGACATTTACATCCAGGAATTTCCTGGGCCTGAGAAATAATTAAATATTAGAGAGTTTGTACATAGACAGATATTTGCCTGGCATGTGTGGGATGGTACACTGGGTCCCCAGACTGTCAAAGTTACTGACATGAAGAGATGTTTCCTCCCATGCTTCCAGCTCCAGAGTTGAACTGCTAGACCCAGGTGCCCATAAGTCCAGCCTGCCCGCCCTGCCAGGCAGGGTATCTCAGGCCCTCTCCAGGCCTGCTAGGCCCATCTTCTCCCTCCCTCAATGGGTCTTTCCAAATTCTCCTTCTATAGAGGTACTAGTTGCACTGGACAAGAGTCATCCTGTGACCCCACCTATGGGGACAACAGTGTCACTTGGATGAAGGCCAAGTCATCCCTATGACCTCAGGTATTGGTCAGATTTTTGTTACTGAGGATAAACTCCAAATATGTACAACCTAAGGGAAGAGAGGTTTAATTTGGCTTATAGTTTCAGAGGATTCAGTCCTTGGTTGGATGACTCCAAAGCAGGTGCTTCATGGTGGCAAGGTATGGTAGAACAAAGCTTCTGAGTTTATAGACATCGAATGCACTACAGGGGAGCAGCACCAGAGAGGAGGGGGCCAAGGACCAGATATAGACCCCAAGGTCACGCCTCTATAACATACCCAGAAGTGTCCTTTCCTAATCTCCCAGGTGACTCCTAAACCAATGTAGCTGACAATTCTCTGTCACACAAGGGATAAGAGTCAGACTAGATGACAGTCACTCCATAACCTTGCTATAGGAGCACTAGTGAAGCTAGATAGGGCCTCTGTGGCCTCATCCGCACTAGTCAGCCTGCAGCGAGCTGCCTCCAAAAGAGAGTTCTCTCTGCGATTCTCAGAGAGCACATGAATTTGGAAGACATGGGTTAGCCCATCCCATGCTGTAGGCATTGTCTTGCCAGCAACTCCTGGTGACTCCCCAGAAGGCTTTGCGACCTCAGGATTTCTTAGCGGATAGATAAATGAGTTGCGACACGAGTGTTTCCTGGACAGGCCAAGGGATCGGCACCTTTCAGATTTCACGTGCGGATTCAGACCTTTTCTCAGAAAGGGCTCAGTTCCTGCCATGGGTGCCAGGCTCCCCTGCAGCTGGGCTCCTGCAGGTCACAGGCTCTGTCAGCCCTGGTGGCTCTGGGGAGCAGCCAGGGAATCTCCTCAGTCCCATGGAAGATGATAAATGGGCTCATGGCATCAGTGGGCTTTGCCACCACTTACGCAAGCCCCAAAGTCTAGCATTTTCAAGCATGTCCTGCTGCCCCGCCTCAAATGCACCTGGAGACCACCCAGCCTGCGATGTCTGGCAGTTGACCTCAAACTTATTCCTGAGTTCATTTCTCAGTATCTGTGCATCCTGGGTCAGTGATGGGTCCCATCTCACAAACTCCTGGAGGATCCCAAGAGGGCTGGGAGCACAACAGCAAATATGGCTGGGAGGAGGGAGGATGCTAGGTGCTCCCCGTGTGGAGCTGGGCCTCTGTGGGTGGAGATGTTGAGGGGGTGGGTATTTCAGTGAGAAAAGCAAATGCAAAAGTCCTGTGGAGAGAACTGGACGGAGCAGAGGCTCCTGACAGGATGGCCAGGGGGGCTCGCCCAGTCACAGGGGACACTGGCCATGGCTCCGAAGGTCACACGTTTCCCCGAGGAACTCCGAAGTACCTTCTGACCTATGCAGGTGTAGAAGGCAGCTCCAGCTGGGGTGCTGATGTGGAAGAGGCTGGAAGGACAGAACACGAAGGCCAGAGGAGGGGTCCCACGCTTCAGAAGGCCGGGAGGAGCTGGGGCGAGAGGAAGAGTCCAGGAGAAGCACCCTGTGGCTGTGCAGGAGGGAGTTTGATCCTGGGTGTGACTTCAGCACGTGCACATTTCTGCTGCCCCCATGGAGATGTCCAGTAGGCAGCTGGGCACACGAGGTGCTGCAGGGAAGTGGATGCTCAGCACAGAGTCAGCGTGGTCAGCACTGAAGGTGTCGGAGGCAGGAAACAGAATGAGACTTCAAGGAGAGTGAGCCCAGAGAAGGAGGAGACCCAGAGAGGGAGCCGAGCCCTGGGCCAGCAGTGACACCAGGGAGGACAGGGCAGAGGCCCTCGGGCCCCAGGAAGCAGGACACGAGAAGCTGAGGGTGCGCAGGGAGGGCGGGGATATGAGTGCGCACAAGCCCATGTTGGCAAAGGTTGTTTCTACGGGGAGGTCCGTTTTCTTCTCTGCACTTTCCTTCTTCAAGAAAGTATTCATACTTAGGAAACGGAAATCACAAAACAGAAGGAAGAGGAGGAGTGAGAAGGAAGAGGAGGAGAACATTTGGAACTGCAAGTCCTACACATGCCGGCTGGAACCTGTGAAGAGGAAGGGGAGGTTGGCCCAGTGACACTTGGCCCAGTTGTCACACCGAAGCCCCTGGGGATCACTGGAAACCATGAGACATAGCTAGGCAGGGGCCTTCCTGTACAACCAGCATCGGCGGCTGGTGGAGGAGGAGTAATGCCCACCTGCAGGGTCAGCACACAGATTCCCTCCCTGAGGAACTCGGCTGAGAGCAAGGGGGCAGGGCCAGAGGGAAGTCTGGCCAGTCCCTGGTGCCAAGCTGGGGAATGCTGGACCCCAGCAGGAGACTCAGCCACACTCAGCAGCTGCCACCAAGATGGCACCCTGGCACAAGAGTGGGAAAAGGTGCTCCTGACTCCACTGAGGGCCCTTCCGGCAGCCTCAGCCCTGACCAGGAGAGGAGGGGGCTGGCCAGTGTCCCCAAGCCCCAAACAGGACACTCGGGGTCAATGTCTCACAGGGTCCCAGCTCCAAACCCAAGGGCTCTGCCTGGGACTCTGCCTGAGGGCTCTGACAGGACGCCACCCTTGGCAGGAAGAGGGCACAGGCCTAGGAGCTTAGGGCTCTAACCCACCTGAGAGGGGCAGTCCGCGGGGGTGTGGGACGGACAGGAACAACAGTGCCCGCAGAACAGCGCCCTTCCCCAGCCCTGAGCAGCAGCAGCTCCAGGCGGCACAGGCCGCCCCCTCAGCCTGCCACACCCGGGCCTGCTGTAAACAGTGATCACACTGATCAGAGGGCAACAAAGGCGTAATTACAGAGATCAAAAACAAAGGAAGCGAGAGGGCTCGCCAGGACAGGAATAACCTGGACTGGAGACCCAACGCGTGCACGCTCCGGTGGGCCATGTCCTCGCTCCCCTCCTCCCTCACGGCAGGGCCAGCAGCTGGCCAAGCTCTGCCACGCGAGGTGCGTGCAGAAGGGAAGAGGCGGGGCGTCCCCACTCGGGGGCGGGGCTGGCAAGGCAAGGCACAGGTTGGTCTCCCGCCTCGGGTAACAGCTGCAGAAAGGTGTCGAGGTGCATCTGAACCCCGTCCGTGACCAGCGGAGAGCCCTGCCCAGGTGTCTTGCTTGCTCACTAGACGAGTATTTGTGCTTGGCACTAGTTAAAATGTTGGCATGGCATTTCATCCAATTGCACATTTCTGTTTTTCTCTTTTCATTAAATCCATTAAGCAACCAAACCACCAGAATTACTAAAGTGTGTAACACAATTAGAGAAAAATGTCAAGAAATGCAAAACCCAGCCAGGTTCCTCACAAATAGCAATTATGAATCATTCTTCAGCGATCTCTCTCTTCCTCCAAAAGATTGTCTTTCAAGAAAAAAATAATTTTACACTCAACTTGTTATCACAATATGAATGTGTCTCCTTCTAAAGACATACAAATTATACATGATTGGTCTCAGTCACTCTCAGAATCAATGCCTCCAAAATAAAAAGAAGTAAAGCCATTTTTATAGGGCATGTCCCTCTTTAGAGAGTACAGTTTATCATTTATATTTTAAAGCATGAGAGTTGCATTTAATTCTAAGACTGGAAGTTAAGCATATGCTGAGTTTCTCCCCATCTATATACCAACTCTGAAAAGAAAACATCTTGCTGGCCATGGTGTCGCATGCCTGTATCCTAGAACTCTGTGAAGCTGGGGCGGTAGGATTGTAGCCTGGACAATTTAGCGACTTGGTAAGACCCTGTCCTGCAATGAAAGAGGGCTGAGGACGTAGCTCAGTGTGAAGGTCCCGGGTTCAACTCCTAGCATCACTAAAAGGAAAGAAGGGAGGGAGGGCAGGAAGAAGGAAGGAAGGGAGGGAAAGAAAGGGAGGGAAAAGAAAGAGAGAACAATAGAAAGAAAAAGAACAAATGTAAGAAGTGTGGCCATGCTGAAGAGCAAGGGACATTGGTTCTTGAAAAATCCACAAATAGCAGCAAACCTGGAAAAGTCTGATTAAAGATGTAGCTGCAATCCAACATTGGTGCAGGGCTCACAGAGGAGCCCAGGACAACGGGGTACCCTGCCCAGGGAGGATATTGGTGGGGTCTTCCCTGGGATCCCGTAGGAGGGGTCCTGACCACTGAAACCCTCGGACCCCTCAGGCCTGGGCAGGAATCTGGCGGGAAATTCCAGATCCGAGTGGGCCTGGCCAAAGGAGAGCCATGCCAGAAAGGAGCAGGTGTGTGAGCTCAAAGAGCAAAATCGTAGGCCGCCCGTTGCCCCTCCCTGGAGTAAACCAGAAGACACTCCAACGAGGCCACACACTTACCCCGTGTTCCAGGGAGTAGCTACTCAGGCGGGCAGAGTCAGGCGTCCACCGTGGAGAGACCAGCAGACCCATAACCAAAGCAGGGGGAGACAGGCCCAGAGAGGCGCAGTGAGCAACAGTGCCACGAAGCAGGGTGGGAAGTAACAAAAAAGGACCAACTAGATAGACTGGAAATTAAGACCTATTTGTTGAAATTTTTAAATGTAAGTTATGCTCTGAACTTTAGAATGAACATAACAGAAGTACAACCAAATGAGCTGCACAATCAGGCCGCTGGGTTACTCCGAAGGGCAAAACACTAGTCACAGGAGGGAACTGGACACACATTCCCTTCAGCTCCTGCAGAGGAGAGCGGAGGAGGACGTCAGCATCAGAGGCAGAGCTGCACTCCCTGGTGCCTCTAAAACTCACCCCCTCGACACACTGTGGGGCGAAAAGAGAACAGCAGTGACTAAAGAAACCCTCAAAGACACAGAAAATATCCAATTTTCAAAAAAATGCAAAAATCAGATTATGATTGCATCCCTACATAGATTAAGAAATATGGAGTGTGATTTTTTTAAACTGCTAAACTGGAGGAAGACTATTTTGAATCTAGACTTCGGAATCTGGTCAATGGATCATTCCAGGGATGGTTAAAGCCGAGCTGCTGTAGATTAGAAAGATACTGCTGCAGCCTCTTTCGTGAACCTGGCAGTACGTTCTCAAAAGGAAAAACAAATCCAGTGCGGAGTAATGATCAACCAGACATTAATAAGATGATGGTTTCCTAAATACGTGTTGTCTTTAAAAATGTTTCAGGAGGTTTAAATAAAATAAACTGATCTTTAAAAGCAGTAACCTAAGGCCAAAGCCCCAGCAAGCAAAGCAGAGAGAGCAAGGAGAGTTAGGGTGACCCTGGTTTTCCGTTTGCCCTCAAGGGAGAATCGAGGTGCTGATCTCCTTAGAAACTTGCATTTGAGAGTGGATTCACGTATTTGTTTAATAATATAAAAATAAAAACTGAAAAAGTAGAAATGTATTGCATGATTATAAAAACCCATAGGACAAAATAATTAAATGAAAAGGAGAGTGATCAAGGAAGAAAGCATGAAGAAGAGAAAATAAAGAAAAAACAGATACAGCGTAACAGAAGAAAATGCAAATATCTCAGAACTTATTTTAAAGAATCCATATAGAATCAAATGACCAGTTTCTAAAATTCTATAAACATGAGGACTTTGTGACTTTGTACCATGACCTTGCTAAACGTGCTTATCTGTTCTATTGATTTTTATGTAGACTCTTTGTAAATTAAAAAAAATAAAAATAAAAAAGAGTTGCATGAGGCCATGCCCATACTCTGAGAAACACTGTAGTCTCAAGGAGAAACTGATGGTTTGTTGGTGTGCACGCGGTACGGTGTAAAGAGGACCGGGACACTGGCAACCACCTGGAAGCCATTCCTACTTCTCCCTGTCACAGGGAAGAAGTTCTCCACTTTGCGGGTCTTTCTGGAAAGTCCTGTGTCAATTTTCCTGTGATTTAACCTATATTGTTTGACTTCTTGTTCATCAAACAATACATCATATCTCATTAAAAAAAAAAAAAAGGAAAATGTGAGAAATTTTTATGGACCAGAAGGGACTAAGGACATATGACGATAAAATAGTGATCTTTAATGGAATCCTGAAAATGAAAGAGGACAACATGAGAAACTAATGAGTATCTAAATAAAATGTAGATTTTATTTAATCGTGTCGAAGGAGCGGGCCGAGGGCAGGGAAAGCAGTGGTCGACTTCCAGGGCACCGGCCCCCACGGCGCCTGAGCCGGCCGCCCGAGCCTGTGGCAGTCACTGGGACGACATCTCTTCCTCGTCTCCGTGAGTCCGGCAGCCGGTTATCCCCTGTCCCTGCCCTCACTCACCTGTCTCCTAGCACAAGAGGCAGTGAGAGTATTAACCAGCTCAGGGTTCCCGTCACCGCCTGTCAAAGCAGGTGTGGTCCAGCTGAAAGAGAAATGGACTTCGTCAAAGAGAGAGGGACAGTAAGCCAGCGAGGGTAGACTGGAGGTCGGCCGCATCGCGCTGGGAGACGGCAGAGAGGAGCCAGTCTTTGCCAGGACTTGAGGCAGATGTGAGAGAGGCGCTGCCCCTGAGGCGCCAGGTCAGAAGCAGAGCTGGCATGCAGGAGTCATGGCGCCAGCACGTCCCCACTCTTCCTCTGGCATCGGCTGCAAACTGCAGAGCTGGAGTTCCACAGCACACGGCCTCCCCAGGCAGCCCGGGCTGACTCCAAACCCACCAGCTGCTGGACACGCGAGGTTTCCCAGACAATTCCTCTGCTGGACTAACCGTGTCCGCCCGCATCCCCACCCTGGGCTTGCCCGGCTCTGCCATTTCCTACAATAAATGCTTCATCCACTGACCCTGATTAGGGACCCCGCACCTCTCGCTGAGCCCTGGTAGGGACGACTTGAACATTTGTTATTTTCTAGCTTGGCAGATACTGTGCAAGGTGATACATCTGTCCGTAAGGAGTTTGTCGTTTATTATGTTTGTGGCCTATGGTTCTGCCATTATGTTTACAAAGAACTGACTTTGATATTGTTGTGATCCTCCATCTTATAGGTGCTGCTACTGTCCTGGCTTTGAAAAGTCACCCAGGTGCCATGAGGATTTAGAGACCCTGAAACTCTTTTCCATTCATGGAATAAGTTGGTGCACCTGCTTTGATGCTCCCACCTGTCTCCAGGCCACTGCACTAGGCAGATGTGCACCCTAGAGTCCATCAGTCCGGTCCAAGGAACAGGAGCACAGCCATGCTCATAAGATCGCAGCACTAACAGCCAGGAACTGCCGGAACCACACGGGGGCTTAGCAGTAGCAAAGGCTGAGGCCGTGCCTATCTTCAGCAGTGAGGAGCCACAGCTGCATGCACCACAGCCCCAGAAACGAGGAAAGGAGCCCAGATGCTCATCGGGCATACTGTGTGTCCCATTCTACTTTCAGACGGCTCAAAGTCAGGAAAAACTCATCTGTGAGGCTTGTAAGTCAGACTCAGGCGGCAAGGCGGAGCACGGCCGCAGAGCAAGGGACGGACAGCTCCTGGGGCGGGCCGGTGTCTGCTTCTTCCTCTGGGTGCTGGAGACTCCAGGGTGCTCCCTCTGGAATCTGGGGTTGTGAATGTTCCTCTTGAGAACAAAACCTGGTTTAAACTTACTCCATATTCCCTCCCAAAAAAGAATTAAAGTGCATTATGTACAGATACAAACGCCCTATGATGAATGTGATCATTATACATGGCAAACGTGTACTAATAAAAAATAAAAAACTTACTCCTCATTCCCTCTACTTACTTCCTTTTCCTCCTCTGCTTTTATGCACACCTTAAAAACGCACAAGCTTTGTGGGACTTGTGATCCACCCGAGAGTGCTCCATAGCGGGCAGGCACATCTATGCAGCTCGCTTAGTGCTTTTCGTGTCAGGGACTTGGATTATTAGATGAAATATGTAATTAAAATCCAAAATGTTGTCATTTTTTGGTCACTCTCCCAGCCCTGCTTGGATCTCTGAATGTTACACAAGCGACGTGGGAGCCTTGGCACTCTTCTAGAAAGCTGCAGTGCGTCCTTTTCCCATGCTTTTATTTGTCAACACTCAGCACAGATGGCAAAGCATTTCCGACGGCAGGGCGTTGCCTACCGCCCTCTTGTCCAGGCATGTGAGACTGCCCCCAGGGATGGCCCTGCCGGACACAGACATAAACGCACCCGTTCCGACAGTGAAGGAGACCTTCCTCACTTCCGGCTCCCCTTCGATCCAAGCAGGGCTGGGAGTGAAGGAGAGGATGGGACCAGACTGGGAGCCCCAAAGGCCATGTTGCCCCTGGCACTTTCCAAGCCTGACTGCGCTTTCCTGAGCACAGCACCAGGCTGCCGTGGGACTGGGCTCCTTTACATGGGAAAGGGAGGCAGGGTCTTGGCTGCAGGAAGTAGGGTTGGTTGGGACAATCCGGCAGCAGCTGCCTGCCAGAGCCAGGCGAGGGCTGCGGTGTCCGGGCCTGCCTCCAGCTTCCCGCAGCCCTGAGAGTCTCTGCAGTGCTGGGTGTGCTTTTTCGCTCACTATGCTTTGCCTTTGCAGCAAAGTTGTAGCCAATAGCTAGAGCTTGTCCAAAAAGAGATTTTGGAACCCATTTTTAACACCAGGACTTACTATAACTGGGGCAGTGGGCACGCCGCTTGCTTCTTCAGGCAACAGCCCTCATATACTAAGTAAAAATGTTTTTTCTGATACTCACGGAATATTCAGGGTGTGTTTATTATGTGTCAACAAATGCTCAGAAGTTTAGGAAATATAATTATCATGAATTGCTTTGTGGCAAACGAGGGAAAAATAAGTGACCCTTCTTCAGCCTTGCATGCATCCTCCAGGGAGCTTGGCCTACCCACCTCCGCCTCCCCTCCCCTGCGGGGTCCCTAGCAGAGAAGCACACGCGGTTCTGTGCACCGTGCACCATGCCCAGGCTGTGCTCCCTGTGGTACGTAGACTCAGTAGGGGCGGTGAGCATTGGCAGAATCGAGTACTGTTTTATAGAAAATATTGCATTTCCAACAGCCCTCTTTGTGCTTTCTTTTGCATGAAATAGAATAATCTTAGGCCAAAAATAGCCATCTGATTGTGCAGAAGTCAGTCCAGATGGTGTCTCCACAAATCTGAGGAACTCTGTGAAACATATCATCTGCCACCGATAGGTAGGATACAGGCAGTGGGCTAATGGAACCTGTCGTCCTGACAAGGTTGGTGTCTCATGTGCTACTTTCCCCCGGTCTGGTGCTCCGATGGTCCAGGAAAGCTGGGCTGCCGACTGAGCCCCGCCCACCCCGAGTGTCACGTGCCAGTCTTGCTGCTTTGGAGGATGGTAGTGGCTACATGCGCTGCGGGGCACAAAGGCGTGCGGAGGTGGACCACAGACACCGTGTGGCCACTGCTGCCACACCCCAGCTGCTGACTCCTCCTCAGCTTCCCCAGGACCGTAGGCAGCAACTGCCTGCATCGTGCAGACAGCCCGACACCTCTGAGCCAAGGACACCTTCCGAGCCTGCTGACTGCTCACAGGAGACAGCCCGGGAGGGGAGAGCACTTGCCTAGTGTCACAAGATTTTCATGCCCAGCACAGGTAGAAAAGGAAGAAGAGGGAGGATGAGAGGAGGGCAAGAGGAGGAAGGAGAAAAGAAGAGTACGTTCCTTGCCATTTATACCAGCTTGTGGTGACAGGGCCACCTCGCTTCAATAATCCAACGAAAGAACAAGTCACATACAGGTGGCATGTGCTCCTTCCTGCTGGGCACTGGAGGACAACTGCAGACCCCACACCACCCAGGCCACCACAGTCAGCTCCTGGGCTGCCCACAGCCAGGCAGCTGCACACCTCACCCTGGGGCAGAGCCAGGGGCAGGGGCAACCAGGAGGCTCCCAGGTTGGCGTGATTGTCACCAGGTGATCACAATGGACGGGCTTGAGGAGCACACTACTGAGGCCCACTTCGTCTTGAGGAGGACACTACTCAGGCCCACCTCATCGGTGAGATTGCAGCGCTGGGGGCAGGCGAACGCTTGCCACAGCACACAGCAGGAAGATGGGGTTGGGCTGTTTGTCGGGATCACCAGAAAGCCAAGCAGCCAGCCTTGGGAGAAGCAAGGAGACCAAGCAGAGCTGGTGGCATGGGCCACAGTACAGGACAGGTCCTGTCCTCCGGGTCTCAGAAGTGAGGTGGCTGGTGGTTCTTTGGCCTGAGTCTGACCTAAATATTGGCTTGAACCCTGGAACCCATTTCCAGTGGGAGGTAGCAGGGCCAACTCCTGCGGGGATTCAGGCACGAAGTGACACAAGGCAGGAGAGATGACACTAAAGGAGCAGGGGACAGCTCAGCTTGTCCTCAGGTGCAGAGACCCACACACGGGCCTCAGGGCTGGGGGATTTGCCCTGTGCCTGCCAGAGACGAGGCTACCACCTTTGTCCAGGAGCCAGCAGGGCCCACCTGCTTATTCCAAACAACTTACCACCAACTGCAACTCCAAATTTAAAACCAACAAAAAAGGAGGATTTTAGAATTGATAGTAACAAAGGCATCCTGAAACGTGGGTCAGCACCTGCTCCCAGTATCCTGGGTAAGTCAGAGAATGTCTCTCTTGGCCACACCTGGCTGACAGGAACTGCAGGTGGCCATTACAGGTGGGCAGGGTACATAGAGGGCGCAGGTGGCCCCGGATCACCTGGGAGGAAAGCTTCTCCAGATGGCATAGAGAAAGCAAAGCAGGGATGAAGAGGAAATGTCCTCAGTCTGTTCCCCAAGGCCCAAGGATGGCTCAGTCCCGAGCCCACCATCCAAAGGCCTGCTATCGCTCACCAGCAGGGTTTTGGAGCCAGGTAGCCAGACATGCAGCTCGTCCACAACTGTCTGCAGGACACGGCATCTAACACCCCTCCCCTCCTTCCCTTGGATCCTCAGAGAGGAGCTTGTAAGGACGGAAAGCTCCCGAGCATGGACGCGCTCCCAGAGGTTAGGTGATGTTAACAGCAAGAACTCAAGCCAGTCAGCAAACCTCAGGCTGATGGATGATTCAGGACACACAGACCTTCCTTAAAAATGCACCTGACAAGTGGGGCGTGGCACACACCTGTAACACTAGCTCTCTAGAGCCTGAGGCAGAATGGTTTTCCTGAGTTTGAGGCCAGCCTGCACTATGTAGTAGGCCAGTCTGAATTACATGGTGAGACCCGGTCTCAAAAATTCTAACTCTAACCATAATCCTAAAACTAGACCCATGTCTCTCACTGAACTAAATCAAAATGGATCAAAGATCTAAATATTAAAACAGGATCATTAAATCTGCTGGCAGAGAGAATAGGTAGAACTCTAGAAGACACAGGTATAGGTGAGGACTTTATGAACAAAATCCCAATTGCACAGTAAATATTACAAAGAATCAACAACTGGGATCTCATCTTCTTAAAAGGCTTTTGCACAGCAAAAGAAATCACAGAGTGAAGAGACATTACCAAGTGGGAAAATAATTTGCCAGCTATTTCTCAGACTAATATCTAGAATACATAAAGAACTGAAAAAAAAATCAGACTTCCCAAATTTAAAGACCCAATCCAAAAATGGGCAGCTGAGATGAATACACACTTCTCAGATGAAGTACAAATAGCAAATAAATATGTGAAAAAATGTTCACCAT
>RJWM01035539.1:0-18869 GCA_004363535.1 Dasyprocta punctata
GTTCCAAGGCAGGAGGGGCAAGGTGGAAGGGTCTGGCGGAGGAGAGCTGCTCACCTCATGGGGACCAGGAAGCAGGGGAAGAGGGGAGGGAGAGAGATCCAGGGCACACCCTCAAGTGACCTGCCTTTTCCAACCAGGCCTCACCTCTCACAGCACACTTAGCTCTGAACTCATCGTGGATTGATCCCCCAATGAATAAACACCCCCAAGATCCATTGTCCTTCAAAAGCCTTATTTCTGGAGCCAGGTGTGGTGGTGTACACCTTTAATCCCAGCACTGGGGAGGCTGAGGCAGGAGGAACCTTGTGAGTTCGAGACCAGCCTGGGCTACAAAGTGAGTTCAAGGCCAGCCTGAACTGCATAGTGAGACCCTGTCTCAAAAAACAGGGCCAGGGATTTAACTCAGTGGCTTAAGCACCTATCTGGCAGACACAAGGTTGTGAGTTTGATCCCGGGTACCAAAAAAAAAAAAAAAATTTAAAAAGCCCTCTTTCTGGATATACAAGGCCTTGGGGGAACTTTCTGGATTCAAACCATAATGAAAACCAAAGCCACCAGCACCATCTCTGTCCCAGCCTGCTCAGGAACCTACAGGGGAACCACATGATATGGAGAGGGGCTGTGCTGGAGAAGCGCAGGTGACCACGGGCCAGCTGGGATGGGAGCTCGGTCCCCTGGTTACTTTAAGCAATTTGTTAAAATCGCAATGGTCCCCAGAGACACAGCCCTTCCAAATCTAAGTCCAAGGAGACAAGTTTATAGATCATTATTAAACTGCTGAGAAAAGGTATAGAGCAGGAGAATATTGAACATCAATCAGACAAATGAGCCTGCGGCCCCATCAGTAATGAGAGACTTGGACGCGGGCCAGCGGAGCTCCGTCTCAGGGACACTCAGCCCTGGTGCGAGAGCTGGGCTCGGGGAAGGGCAGGCCAAGCCTCAGGACCAGGCCTCGCATTCCCAGCTGCAGAGGCGGGAACAGGGCCCGGCCTGGTGGCTGCAGGGACGCGTGTGGAGGGAAGAGTGTGTTCCAGGAGTGGCGTGTGGTGCCACCTGGCCAGGCCAGCCGGGCAGAGGGGTGGCAGAAAACCGGGCCCAGGCAAAATGGTCAAGGTGGCCTGGTGACCTGCCTCACCTGCTGCCCAGGAGGCCTGCGCCCACCCCGCCTGGTGCTCTCCCCCAAGGACAGGCACCCCCAGGGCACCACTGACCAGCTCCGCCCATTCGACCCCAGGGCAGTGGAATGTGTGACCGCCACCACGCTCCCCGAGAGGCCCACCCGGGGCACCCTCCAGCGCCAGAGCACCAGGCTGAGCTGGGACGCGTGGGAGGAGTGACTGGGCCTCCTTCAGACCTCCTGAGAATCTGAGCACCCAAGGACAAGCGCAAAACAGACTGACCCTCAGCTAGACACAGCGGCACATGCCTGTAACCCCCACGCTTGCGAGGCTGAGGCAGGAGGACCACTGCGAGTTCGAGGCCACCCTGGGTTACATAGTGCATTGAAGGCCGGCCTGAAACTACATACACGGTGAGACCCTGTCTCGAAACAAAACAGCAGAGCGGCCCAGTGGTCCACAGCACTCTACTCCCCACCCCCAGCATTGTCGGGGGCTCGGGTTATGACAGATGGCCTTTGTGAAGAGTGAGGGAGAGGTGAGACCAGCGTCTGCCCTGCCCAACCTCACGCCACGCCTGCCATAGTGGAGCTCGTGGCCGAGCTCGTGGCCAAGCTTGGTGGGCTGGGAGAGGCACACAGCTGGACCAGTGACTGAGCTCGGATCGTTCGGCTCCATTAGCCCGGGGACATCAGAACGGAGTGAGCAGGCCCAGAGCAAGTCCACCTGCGGCCGAGGCCAGCTCCTCTGTCCCCGACGGCCTCGGCACTGCAGCTCTGGTCAGCTCTCACGTGACGCCCCGGCGCACTGCAGGGTGAGAGCTTACGATTTGTCCTTCCGGGCAAAGCCCCTCGCTCTTCGCCTTTTGTGGGGAGAAGCGACTGCTAGAGGGAAACCGAGGAAAGCCTGAGACCTGGAGCCTAGGGACAGCGAGGCGCCATCCTTTCCCAGCAGCCCCTCGGGGCCCAGGCGGCCGGGGTAGCTGAAGTCAGGGCCAGGGAGGCAGCCCCGGCTCTCCCTGGGGCCAGGGAGGCTGGTGAGCACGCGCGGAGCTGAGCGATGACAGCGCTGACTCCCGGGGCACAGGTGCTGGGCGGACAGCAGACACTGAGTCACCGTTTCCACTGGGCCAGTGAGGCCCCTGCCCTGCCCAGGCCTGGCCGGGTGTCATCTCAGATGAGGCGCTCGCTGAAGGGAGCAGCGTCGGCCTGAACCGTGCCGGGGTCTGACACGCAGGTTCAGGAGCCCTGGGCAGCCACTCCAAGCCATGCCAGGTGATGGAGGGTGGCACTGGACACCCCTGAAGTGGGGCAGGGGGCAGAGCTCCAAGTCCCTGCAAAGGCGCCTCTGACTCAGACAACTTGGTGCAAGTTCTCTGCCACTCATTTCCTATTTTGGGCAAAAAGCGTCTTTCTCAGTGGGCGTGGTGTTGCACACATGTAATCCCAGGACTCAGGGAGGCTGTGCTGGGAGGATGGCAAGTTTGAGCCCAATTTAGTGATTTAGCAAGACCCTGTCTCAAAATAAACCATAAAGGGCCAGGTGCAGTGGTGCATGCCTATAATCCCAGCACTGAGGAGGCTGAAGCAGGGGGATTGTTCCATAAATTTGAGACCAGCCTGGGCTACAAAGTGAGCTCAAGTCCAGTCTGAACTGCATAATGAGACCCTGTCTCAACAAGACCAAAAAAATCAAAATAAACAATAAAAAAGGGCTGGAGATGTAGCTCAGAGGAAAGGCCCAAGGTTCAATCCCCAGTATAGCATCCCCCCAAAAAGCCTTTTTCTTTGTAGACCCGTAGTGACCCAAGCTGATCATACCACGGGGGACATGGCACAAGACTGGAGGTTTGCGATCAGAGGGCAGCAAGGGTGGGGAAAGGACCCTGGAGCCTTCCCCCCCCCTCATAGCTGGGCCAGGGCCACCTGGGTGGAGGAGGTTCACAGAGACACCTGTGCCCTCGTCTGTGATTATTTCCACTAAGATAAAAATCGGCATGCGCTGAGCCCCTGGCCTCTGGGGCTCCCCTTGATTCTCGGAGTAGCCCTGAGGCAGGGCTGGTCTGCCTGTGAGGCGGGCGGTGCTCTTGTGCCCATTTTGCAGATGGGGGGAGCCCCTCAGCCACACAGGTGGTAGAGGCGGGATCTGAGCTGGGCCTGCCTGGCTCCGGCAGCTGTGCTCTCTATGCCTCACGACAGGACGGTGGCCGGGTCCCCTTCTCCCTGGATGCCAACGGCCCGATGACCAGATGACAAGAACTGACAGCGTCTCCCAGGCCTTCCAAGGTGCGGGAAGGTGCTAAGCACCTCCCGAGTGCCCCTCGTGGACTCCCCAGGGGCAGATTTGCTAACTGCCCCCCGGGTCACAGCTCAGGGAGCAGAGGCTGGAGAAGCTAATGACAGCTGCAGGGCAGTGTGACCCAGGGCGCTGGGCTGTGTCCCCCTGGAGCATATTGCCCCACCCAGGGAGGCCCGACCGGAACTTCTGAGCCTGTCTGAGGCTCAGACTGGGAGCAGCCCCCCTGGGAATATGTGTACACACACACACACACACACACACACACACACACACACAACTGCCTGATGCAGCCAGGCTACACCCTGGACTCGGGAGCTGATACAGCCAGGCACTCTGCCCTCCCACGCCCTGGAGCTCGGGCCTCAGACCCACTGGGCTTCCCGCGGGTCCCATGTCTGGGGTATGCCCCAGCACAGGAACACAGGAAGTAAGTGTGGCCAGAACTCGGCCTCAGCCGTCCCTACAGAGGGAGAGGACCGCCCACCCTGCAGGACCCGACACAGCCACAGCCCACTCCCGAGCACAGGCAGGTGGGTGGGCTGACGGTGCAGGAGGGGCTGGCCACGGGGAGGGGCACACTGGAGGGCAGCCCCAAGGGCTCTTCCGGACCTCACGTCCTCGCAGCCCAGCAGCGGGGCGCAGTCAGCAAGTTCCCCTCCCTGCAGCCCACGTGGAAGTGTGGGGGGAGCAGCTGTCTCCCCGCCAGCCCCTGCTGCTCCCATGAATGGCCATCCGCTCCCTGGGCTGTCTGCCTCAGCCTCTCCCTCAACCTCCTAGGTCCTGTCCCCCGCTTGTAGGGTCCCACACGTATCATCCTTAGCCTTCACGTCACCCCAAGAGACAACATCCTTAGCAGCTCCATTTTGCAAAAGAGAAACTGAGGCAGAACAAACTGAAACACCTTGCCCATAATCTGCCAGCACGCGTTAGTGAAGCCAGGACAGAGTCTAGACCGGATTGCAAAGACTCGCGCATCCTGCCTCAGCCTCCGAGCCCCATGTGACAGTCCTGCCACCCAGCTGTCCCAAAGGTGACCCGCAGCATGGAACAGGCCGTCCCGAGCCCCCTGGAGCAGCACTCACTTCTCTCCCCACCTCTGGCCTCTTGCAAAGCCCTTGTCCAGAGAAGCCTGAAAGCCCCGGCCCAGGCACTTCTCACTCCCCGGCTGCACAGCGATGGTTGGAGCTCCCCAGATGCTGTAAATGCCCGAGGATTTACCTCACGGGTGGGCCCGGGCCAAAAGGCAGCCGATTACCCAGCACTCTCTGCTATGATCTGCAAACAGATGTTTGAGAATGGCAGAGGACGGCTTGTGCTGAGGAACTGCAGACGGGATTCCAACCTTCCCTTTTACGGCCGCTAGTAAACGTGAAATGCGGCAGGATCTGCATGGGAAACTCAGTGGTGCCATTCTGCCCCGCGTCGCTGAAGGCAAGGCGACATTTCAGCGTCAGTGTTCTAGCCATGCTGCTGCTGCTGCTCCAGGGACCCACGCACAGGAAAAAGGCAGATTCCGGGGCCCCCAGGCAATGATCCCAGCCCTCAGGGTAGACAGATGAAGGGTTACCAGCTCCTGCCCTCAAGAGTTCATGCTTCAGGGCCAGGGATTAACTCAGTGGCTCAAGCACTTGCCTGGTAAGCGTGAGGTCGAGAGTTCGATCCCAGGTACCAAAAAAAAAAAAAAAAGTTTATGCTTCAGGGAACCCCAATCAGCAAGCTGGGCCCCCGAGCCTCCCAGGACCCACATCTGCCCGAGTCCTGGCACATTTGCGTGGGCCGAGTGGGAAGGGGGATTCGCACCCAGGTGGACGCAATTTGTGATTTGCATGGAGGGGTCCACCTGGCTCCCCGGAGCTGCCCTGGCCGCCCGCCCTCCCTCAAGGAGACTCAGGCAGCCAGCAGTGCACCCGCACAGCTCCCGTCTCCTCACAACCGCCCGGAGGAAGCCTGGAAATGCAGGGCCTCCCCAGCGAGTCCCCAGTACCGTCCTGGCCCGCGGCAGGGCCTGTGCACAGGCTGGCACTGGGGACCTCAGCGGCACAGCCCCTGAAACTCATAAGCAGAAGCTCCAGGGCAGAGGCGGCTCCGCCCTGAGGCTCCACTCACTCCCAGACCCAGGAGAGGTCAGGGAGGAGTCCTAGGACTCTGTGCTTTTGGTGAGGAGGTAAGCCAGGTCACTTAAACACAAACAGGGCTGAAAAGAAAGGGATGTCTAGCTGGGTGTGATGGCACACGCCTGTAATCAAAGCACTCGGAGGCTGAGGAAGGAGGATTGCTGCAAATTCAAGGCCTGGGCTACATAGTGAGACTGTGCCTCAAAAAAAAAAGTGATATTTAATCACTCCCGTGTCTGCAGGTGAAATAAGAAAAGGAACCGATGCTCACTGAGGCCCAGGCCCATAGTCCAGGCGCATGCTCGGCCCCAGAGCAGCCACCCAGCTGCAGCTCTTCAGCAGGCCCTGGCCCAGTCTGGCCCCTCCCCTCCAGCAGCCCGGGTTCCCCGTGAAACCCACTGTAGCTTATCAACGCCCTGCGAAAAACACCAAGACCCTCTGTGCAGGCTCGAATGTGGCGACCCCTTTGACGCAGGATTAAAGAGATGAGCATTCCGAGCCCCAGCAATGCCCCCCCCAGTCACTCCTGCCTGCCAGGTAAGAGCTCCCCGCCTCGTCCTGGGAGGGACCCACACGTTCACACGGAAGCGCCACGGGAAGGAGGCAGCCGCCCTGTATGCTACATCAGTCAAGGGGGCCACACTCTGGCAGCCGGCAGTGTCCCCTGAGCACGGGGGCTGGGGCCTCAGGCTGCCAGTGGACGCCAGCTCTCCCCAGGAGCACCCTGGGCGCCAGGGCATCGTGAGACCCTCGCCAGGAGCCTGCCGCCCTTCCTGTCATCCGGGCTCACTCACACCACCCCATCTCAGAGGAAGTCTAGATGGCCCGGCCCTGAGGGAAGGAGTGGCCGCAAAGAAGGGGAGAGGTGGCTTTAAGTGAGGGGGAGTCCTCCCACCCCCGCCCCGTACCCCCAACCACGGGCCCTGGTCAGCATCTTGTCTGTGCTCTCCCCGGCCATAGCTGTGACCAAGCTGTCCCCAGTCCCTTAGCAAAGCTTCCCCATCACCCACTACTGTCAGTCAGTTACCTGCTCGTGTGTGGGCCCGGCCAGACTCAGGGCAGCACCAGGACGGCCGTGGGCCCTGATTTGTGGAAGGGACAAGCTGGCCAACACCTCGGGCTCCCCGCGAGCTGCAACCATCAGGTCGCCTCCCATGGTCACCACCGCACTTGGGCCTCTGGAAATTCCTTTGCTCCCTGGTGGCATCAGCAAGGTGGCCTGTGGGGCGGGGAGCTGCCCAGCCACACCAGATTGCGGGCGCTGTCTATGCTGTAAACCCCAATGAACAGGAAGCAGTTTCATTACCAGACGGTTCAGCTCAATGAGTTACAGTCAATTAGAGCTCCTTTAAGTGTCCTTGAAAACTGCGTGGGGCGAGCTGAAGAGCCGAGGCTGGTTTGATGGAAATCACCTGCGTAGGCATCTCACCTGGCAACATCAGAGCCCCGAGGCCTCACACGTGGCCTGGGAAGCCCCCCTCCGTGCCACCAAGCCTCCTCCCCTGTGGGAGGGAAAGTGGTAGATGGGGCATGGACCCAAAGCTGGGTTCTGCAGGCTATGAGCTCTGAAATGAGAAAAATAAACTAGGCCAGGTGTGGTGATACATGCTGATAATTCCAGCTACACAGGAGGCTGAGGCAGAAGTGTCACAAGTTCAATGGGCAACCTACAAACAACTTAGCAAGACCTTGTTTCAAAAATAAAACGTTGTGGGGATGTAGCTCAGTGGCACAGAACTTGCTTGGCTTTAAATTCCTGAACAAGGAAGGAAAAAGAAAATAAAAAAGAACTCAGCACCACAGTGAGGGTGGGGGGGCTCTACATGCTGGGGACCACAAGTTCCAAAAATCCCGATAGGGCACACCACGCTCGCCCCTCCAGCCCCAGGCCAGTGCAGGCTAGGTAAAGCATTCAAAGAGATGAAAAGTCCTGCAGTCGGAAATAGCTTCCATGAAATTCCCTCTCTTCCAGTTTTTGTTGGTTATTGTTGTTTTCTGGTTTGTTTGTTTGTTTGTTTTTTTTTTTTTTTTTTGGTGGCACCAGGGATCAAACTCACAACCTCACGCCTGCAGGCAGGCGCTTAAGCCACTGAGCCAAACTCCCAGCCCTAGTGTTTTGAGGCAGGGTCGCACTGTGTAGCTCAGGCCGGCCTTGCACTCACATTGTAGCCCAAGCCAGCCTCGAACTCACAACGCTCCACCTACCTCAGCCTCCCGAGTGCTGGGATTAAAGGCGTGCGCCATCGCGCCCTGCTCGTTTTCTGCATTATTGGGGATTGAACCTAGAGTCTTCCCACAGAGATCCATCCCCAGACCTTTTTCAGTTTTTGAGATGGGGTCCTGCTAAATTGCCCACATTGGGCTCAAACTTGCCATCCTCCTGCCTCAGCCTCCCAGAGTATTAAGGCAGGACTGCAGGTCTGAACTACCACACCGGGCTTTCCTTGGTCTTTCTTAAGGAACGCTGCGTTTTCCTCTCTTACTCCTCAGAACCGTCCTTCAGGGTGTCCTGCTGGCCGCGCCTGGCTTGCTCTGAGCCAGCCTGAAGAAGAGCCGGTGACCGGCTCCATCCTCCATCCGCACTGGGACTCCTGAAATCGCACTTCGCCCTGGCTGACCTGCCGGCCGGCCAAGGCAGAGGAAGAGCGAGGGCGCCCCCATGTGGCCGCCTCAGCACTGCAGCTCACAGAAGACGAAATGTGAATTTTAGGGGAAGGACGCCAGTCCAAACACAGTGCAGCCCCCTTACCCACTGCCTTCCTTCCCGCAGGTTCAGTTACCCATAGGCACCCAGTTTGAGACTGGACGCGGGCTGCCTCACACCTGTGCTGGTGCACGCCTGCAGTGGCACACAGTTTAATCCCAGCACTCGTGCTGGTGAGGCTGAAGATCCCCTCAGAGCCAGCCACAAGCGATTGGTGGCCCTGCCTCCAACAGCTCTGCCAGGTTTACGCCTCTGCTGGGCCTCCTCAGGAGGCTGAGGCGGGAAGACTGCCACAAGTAGGAAGCCAGTCTGGGCTACACAGTGAGTTCAAGACTAGCCTGAACTATATAATGAGACCTGTCTCCAAAAAAAATTAAATTAAAAATCAAAAAATGTTTTAAAACCCTACAAGAATATTAAATAAACTCAGTAGCATCTAGACTACAAGACCAACACAGGACTGGTCTGCGTTTATCAATGAAATGTTATTGCAGACACACGCATACAGGGAGACGTGTAACACACGCAAGGCTTGGCATGCTCGGTGCTTCAGGCAGCCTGGGGGTGGGGGGCAACTGTAACGCTATACTCAGGGCCAATATCTGGAAAGCAGAAGCAGACTCCAGCCTTCAGTGGCCCCTTCTTCATCCAGAAAGCAGAGGGCAGGACGATCTCAGGACAGCGCTGACGCTGTCTCGTCTGCACTGAAAACCCTGCCGCCCTGACTCAAGTATCCCAGTGGGTCGTTCGTGCCAGGGCTCAGAGGCTGCAGGGCCAGCTGGGGACCAGGTGGGGTTCACCCTTCAGCTGTGGGGCGTGGACAAAGCCGGGGTCAGTCACAGAGGACAGCCAAACCCCTGGCTTCGCTGACCACTGCCTGGCCTTGGAAACCCTTCAGTGCAACCCCATACCGCTCCCCGGCCTCACTGGGTCCTGGGACGCTCCTGCTGGTGAGGCTGAAGATCCCCTCAGAGCCAGCCACAAGCGATTGGTGGCCCTGCCTCCAACAGCTCTGCCGGGTTTACGCCTCTGCTGGGCCTCCGGCATAGTCTGTGGAACGTGTCCAACTTTCTCCTCCCAAGTATTAGTGCAGCCTAAATAGTAGACTAGTAGCTTTTAATTTAAGTTTTAAACCAGGCGTGGTGGTGCGTGCCTGTAATCCCAGCACACAGGAGGGTGAGGCAGGAGGATTGCTGGGCATTCAAGACCAACCTGAACTGCATAGTGAGACCTTGTCTCAAAAAGACAAAAAAGAAAAGATTTAGAAAGCATGAAGAAAACGCTAACACACGTGAGGACTTTGGGATGTGGTGGGTAAAGGTCTGTTAACTCCTGACAAGCAGTTTAGATGCTCTGCCCCATGCAGCCAGATGCCACATCCCACAGCCCACCCAGCCCTGCACGGATGAGCCTGGGCCAGCTCTGAGGAAAGGCCCAGCAAACGCAGCTTCCCTGTCTGTCTTGCGCGGTGTGTGTGTGAACCCTGCAGGCCTTGGAGGAGCTGGATGCAGAGCACCACCCAGCCTCTTTACCACCACCGCAGGCCCAGACAGACAGACGGCCGAGGCGAGGCGGGCCTCACAGTGGGAAGGCGCACTGGCTCCGCGCCTCTGCTCACTGCCCCATCTCCCCTTCCGTCTCCTGGCAGGTGCGCTCCGATGCACTGCTTTTCCATCCTGTGCCATGAACTCACACCGCAGCCCCAGCCCCCACGTCTACACTTCCGGCAGCAGCAACCCAGGTCTGCAGGTCAGGCCCAGGTCGCCCACCAGTCCTCCTGAGAGTGGCCAGCAGCGCCCCCACCAGCGCCCCAGGTAACCAAGGAACCACCCCATGCACACAGGACTGCCTGCCCTCCCTCCTGCCTTCCGGGCCGAGCTCTCTGAGCAGCTGCCCAGGCCTCGCTGTGGGCACCCAGCAGCTCCAGCCTCCTGAGCAGGCGCCCAGGACTGCAGCCACGGCCACTTGCACACACGGATGCACACACACATGCACACGCATGCAGGTACACACCCGCACGCTCAGGCAGCTCCCGGCTTCTGTCAAAGCTCCTGTCTCCTCCTGTGGCCACCCACACAGTCCCCCCTGAGCTAGGCCACCGCTCCACACCACCTGCTGACCGCCATGGCTGTCCTCACCAGCCCCGTCAGTGACTCCAGTGTGAAACCTTGGAGCCACTGTCTTAAAATGCACGTCTAATCATTTACCATCGTGAAGTTCCTAAATGCTACCAACCTCACAGCAGACATACTGACGGGACCCCTAGGAAGCGGCTCTGAGCAGGATTTCACATTAACCGACCGGCTTTCCATGTTTACTTGTGAGTCTGCCCCAGGCCGAGGCCCCTTTCTGGAGACGGGCAGCAGACTCACAGTAAATGAGCCTCTGTAAATCGCTGGTCCCGGCTGAGGCCTGTCCTGGCCTGTGAGGCTGTGATGACACCTCAAAGGACGAGGCCACAGTTGAGGACGCCTGGCTCCCGCCCCAGTTAACTAGATAGAGACTTCAGCCGCAGGGGCTCACGCCTGCTGTCTCAGTCCTGCCGCGAATGTCGACCTGGAGACAAGCAGTTCTCCTAAATTAGCCTAATTTACTACTTGGGAGTCCTTGAGCTGATGCCCAAGGTCCTGCTCAGGTGTTCCCGCGTTTTCCTCAGTATCCCCGTCCTTTGTTTGAAAATCAAATAAATATGGGCTGCCCAGAGAAGTTCTTTCAGTCCCCAGAATCTCCAATTCTGCTACAAGGTTTTGACTCTTCCGGAGCCCTAAAATCATACCGCTTGTTTCATTTATTTAAGCCTTCACCATCCACTCAATTGGGAGGGTGCTGGCCTGATCAGTCTGTAATAACCTATCAGCAAAAGTAATCAGAGCCCAACTGAAACCCCACCTGAAGAGGAAATCACTTCACTTGAAAGTATCCTTCTGGATTTGTGAAAAAATGTTTCAGTTGTTTTTTTTCCCCAAACATGGGTGATCATGCAGCTTATGGTACAAAAGTTTGACTTTCCTGTATAAGGCCCTTAAAATGACTGAAACTCATTATTTGTACAGATGCCAGGATACAGGTACAGTTCAGTGGTCAGAGCTGGCCCAGCATCTAAGACCTAGGTTCAATCCCCAACACCGCAGGGGAAAAGAAGTCACCTTTGGGCCCCTGCCACGTGCCTCACATGGCCCTGTCACTACCCCCAGAGGTAACCACAAGCAGCCGAGCCCCAGGCCCGCCTCCTGCACACATCCCAGGAGACCCCTGCCGCTCATGTCAAGTAGGCCGACACTACCCACCTACTCAGGAGGCTGAAGCAGGTCCCCAGGTCTGAGGCCAGCCCGGGCAATTCAACAAGCGCTGTCTCGGTATGAAACTAAAGGATGGACACACAGCTCAAGTGAGGGCCTGGGTCCAGTCCCCGGTACTGAGGGGGCAGAGCTAAGCAGCCCCAACATCTCTACTCTCAACCCCATGCCTACCGCCTCCCTCCCAAGATCGCCTTCACCCTGGAGAAGACCCCAAACAGCACCCGCCAAAGGCCTCTGCTTCACCTCACGGATCCCACGCCGGCTGTGAAAGGAAGTGCCTCTCACCCGGCAAGCTGGAGGGGACCCTACCTTCACCCCGACCCGGCTCTGCACCAACACCCTCCCCACCAAGCGCCGTGCCAGGCCCTGGAGCCCTCCTGGTGAACAGTGCTCCCCCCTCACTGCAGGACGCAACCCTCGGCTGAGCCCGAGCTGGCTGGGACACCCACCCCATCCAGGCCACCCTCTGGGACAAGACTGGGGGCGGGGGCCCTAACACCACGACAGGCTTCCAGTCTCAGTGGGCTAAGCTGCTCCCGAGAGCCAGGTCAGGCAGGACTCAGGCGACAGGGCAACTGCCTCATCTAGGCCCCGGGCCTCGCAACCACTTTAACCCACACCCACACTGCAGATCCAGGGGCAGCAACCGCTACTGGCAAGCGCTTTGGGGGAGCCCCGTTCCTGGCACTCACCCTCATACACCATCATCAGCCCGCTGCTACTGCAGGCCAAAGCCCTCCAAAGCCAACACAGGCTCCTGCATTAGGCAGAACTGGGCCAAGGCTGAAGAATGAGCCGGGTGCAGTGACACCTATCTGTGAGCCCAGCAGTGGGCTGAGCCAGGACAGTCTCACAATTAAATTAAATTTAATTTAATTTAAAAATTTTTAAAGGCTGGGGAAGTAACTCCAAGTGAAGGCCCTGGTTCAATCCTCAATGCCGGGGAGAAAAAAAGGGCCGGGCACTATGTCATCCCCCGGACAGTCTCCTGCAGGAGGCAGCAGGCTTCCCAACCACTCACCAGCATGCACGCATGGCAACCTGCATCACGAAATCAAGACAGCCAGCACTGAGTGTATGACAGGTTTCTTTTATTAGTTTCTCCTAGACTTGTCTCATGTTTACTGAATGCTTCCCTCAGTGTAAGAACGTGAGCTGGAGTTTTAACACATCAGTCTGGATACGCAACCTAGGTAAACGCGGGCCCGCACGCGAGTCACCGCTGTCCCGTGGCCGACTGCCCTCACCACCCAGCACAAGCGGATCGTCATCTTAGCCCTAGTTTAACTTTAAATGCAAACTCACCCCCACCCCAATGCCCATACCCTCCCCTGCGCGCACACACGCACACGAACACTGAGAAGAAACGGCCATCCAAGACTGGGGCAGTTGCCTAAGAGTTGGCTTAATCCTGCGGCCAGCACTTCAGACAGCCACGGGCTCCACAGCAGGCCAGCGGGGCCTCCTGAAGCACAACAGGGAGGGAAAGGACCCGAGAGGGGCAGGCCCCGAACCCCAGAGCTGCAAGGGAGGCCCCCGTCCCGCCAGGCCCCACCCTGTCTCCATGGAAGCCGCGGGAGCCGCGCGCTGACGGCTGTCTGCGTAGAGATGCACAGAGACTTCGTGGAGCTATGCAAGGCATCATCTTATTTGGAACAACATACGCCAAAACAGAGACACACTCTGTTACACAGGTCATCGGGATTACAAAGGTTCAAAACAAAACCAACACAGCTTGCCACAGTTTCTAGAATAAGGCAGGTACCAGCTCTGGCCTCTAATACAGTTAGTCTTCCTTGAAGCTCCCAGAGTGCCTCGCTCCTCTTCCCTGTCCGCGCTGCCCGCAGCAGGCAGTCAGGGCGCTCCTGCGGCACTAAAGGCAGGCCCGGCTGGGACAGTCCGATGCATCTCCGTACTCTTTATGCTCTCCCGCTGTTTAACGTGCACAAATGAGCAGATGTGCGACAGACAGTAACACCTCATACAGGCTGACTGCGAGCAAGCTGGAGAGAACCTGTAATTCAGCCGAAGAGCTGGAGGACACCTTAGGCTTACACAGGACGTCCCCTGCCTGGATACCCAGGCCAGGACACGGTGTCACCCATACTGGGTGGGGACCAGCTCCTCGGTTAAATTCACTGGGCCTGTAACGGAGAACGTAGCCACCCCACTCTGACCTTCTGCAGAGAAGTACTCAGACTTGGACGCTGGGGCTGTCAGTGAATATACTTGCAGTCAGGAAGCGCTTTTTAGTCTAAAATTCTCAGTTTACATCCTGCTGGGGGTGGCAGGTGGCGCTCACCTCCCAAGAGCAGCTGGTGGCACCTTCAGTGGGAGCTCTGGGGACACCGGGCAGGGCAGCGCAGGGCTGGAGCAGGGTGAGGCTCGGCACTGCTGCTCCGCGCCAGGCCGCGCTCTGGCCCTGGGCACCAAGGGAGCCCCGCTCTCATGGCCCGCGCCGGGCAGGCAGCCTCTGTCTGCGGCAGTCTCCACAACACAGCTCGAAGCGTAACTGCAACTCCTACCACGTCGGTCATGATGAAAAGCCTGCCTGGTAACTCATCACAGCTTCCCCTACAGCTCGACTTCCCAAAGCAAATGCACTGTCGTAGAAGCATGATTAAACATAAAAGGAGTGAGGCCTAAGCTCAGTCAGACTAACTGGGCTTCTAAATAGTACCATTATGAAAAAGATACAATGCACTTCATTTCTGTAGCTACCTATTTAGAAGTCAAAATGCTCCATACATTACCTATACCCCCGCCCCCCAATTCCCTAAAAATGGACTAAGAAATCTCCAGTATTCACCTGCTCTAGTTGGTATTTAGAACAAAGCTGACAACTTAAAGCTTTAGAACAGTCTGTTTTAATAGAAACAAGTGCTGGAGTCAATCGATGTCCATCTCCGGCAGCTTCCTGTCTGACTCGGGGGGCACGGCTGTGTCCGCGGCCGGCTCGGCAGCCTGTGGGCCCGGGCTGTCTCCCTGGCCATCCACTGGTCCGTTCTGCTCGGCAGTTTTTTGCTCCTCTTTTGGAGGTTCCACTTTGGGCTTGGGCTTTGAAATTATGGGGTTACAAATGCTTGTCAGCTCCTAGAAGGGTGAGAGGAAACTGTTGGTTTCTCACGAATGAACGACTTTTACAGATGCACACTACACGCCCCGCCTTCCCCACTCGGGCCCCACACTGGAAGCTAAGCTGCAGCGTGCACTTCCCCCCTAAAAACCATGTCGGGCTCCCACGGACGACAACCCCGAGAGAAGAGACTGCCGTGAGCCACCTTTATTTTAGCTTCTATCTCCTTTGTCTTGACAACGGGGTCCACAGTCAGGCTCTGCTTGCTCTGCAGGTTCAGCTTGTTATTCATCCACTCCATCGCCTCAGTCGTGCTCTTCTCCACCTTAGCCACATCGGCTGCATCTAAATGGTCATACTGGTCCTCCTACGGAAGCAGGAAGTCGACAGTGTCAAGGGAAGATCGCTTCCTCCACCAACCTTGTCTAGTTCCTAGCATTCTCCAAAACATTACAATCTTTCAAACAATGAAGCACATTAGGCTAACCATGTAGGTAGATACTAAATATTCCATCTAAGTAAACTGTTAAACATTCAAGAAAGGAAACAATTCGAATTATTAGAACACTCAGGAATTCTGGTGTGGTATACACCCCTGCAATCCCAGCACTTGGCTGAGGCAAGAGGATCTCCATTAGTTCAAGGCCAGCCCAGGCCCTGTCCGAGAGAGAGAACCCTGGAGGAGCACAAGGGTGTACAGAGGTGGAGCACCTGTCTGGCACGCACAAGGTCCGGGATTCAATATCCAGCACCCCTCAAAACAGTAACAATAACCTGAAATACACTGGAACTCAATCTCTGGAGTCAGACTTTTTTCAGGCTGAATCCCAGCTCTCCCAACTTAGTAACCTTGGCTCTAACTTAAAAAAAAAGTTAGGCTTAAAGGAGATAAAACTTACTAAGCAATCTACTGCCTACCTCACGAGGTCACTTTTTCCACTGAATGAGATGACGTATCTATGAAGTATGTATCCTGTAATATTTCAATACCACTAAGCAGTTCACTGATTAGCTAGTATTAAGCCCACAATCCAGACCAAATCCCAAGCTAATGTGTCCTCCCAAAGCCCAGCACAGAGCAGGCTAGGTCTGACTTGGAGGAGCATTTCACAGCAAGGGAATTCAGCATTATTACTCCATCCAGGGTCTACCTATTAAAGACACAGCAAACCCTATGTTTCTCAGTAAGATTCTACAAAACCTTACCCATTAGTTACCATTCAAAATAAAAACAATGAACAACAATTAAAAAGAACTAAGAGATGCTATGTAAATGTCTCAAAATTTAACTCATCAAGACAAGAGTACGGAAAAGGGAAAAAAATAAGTACCTTATTTTTGAAAGAGCTGATTACTTTCATATACTGTTGGATTTGTTTCCCTAGTTCTTCAAATAATTTTGGTCTTTCTTCAGATTCCTGGAACCGTATCTTAATAGGCTGACCTAAATTCTTAAAAGAAAAGAAAATACACAAATTTTCACCAAGCGCCTTAACTGTCACTTATACAGTTTGTACTATGACCAAGATCGTGGGTTGAAGCACATTTAGTCTCCCTATGCGCTACCCGCGTGCCCGGGCCGTTAGAAACCTACCGCTGGGTGTGAGCACACTCAATATTGACTGACTCCTGCGGCGTCGCTTCAAGGATCACCTGAGCTCCCCTCAAAACACAGTGCAGGGTCAACTAAAACTGACTAGCCTCAACTAGTACAGACACACAAAAGCCCTGATACAGATCCATGAAACTAAATATGAAGTACACTCACTAAAAATCAACAATTTTTAAATTAAATATAAATAGCACCTGAACCATCACCATGAAGATGAAAATCAGCAAAACCCAGACTGGGAGAAAACCCTGCAGGGCGAATGACCTGGTTTCTTCATGAAGTGAGGAAGTGAAAAGAGAAATGGAAAGAGCCCCAGACACAGGCTTAAGAGACAGACCAGTAAAATGTATAGACCATATCTGAATCCTGACTCAAACTAAAAATAGTAATAATCATTTGTGACAAACGAAACTTGAGCCAGAGATACAGCTCAGCAGTACAGTGCCTGCCTAGCTAACGCAAAGTTGTGAGTTCGACTCCTGGTACCAAAAAAAAAGACCTTGAAAACTGAACATTATGATATTAAGAATGACTTTTGGATGTGATAGATACTGAACTATTTTTAGATCAAACGTAATGTGAAGGGTTTACTTCCACTGCGAATGGAAAGAACAGATAAAAATAAACCACCTCTAAAAGCTGAAGCTCTTGGTCTCTGCTTTCATGTTGGATATCTCTCAGAAGACAAAATCAAAACATCCGACAGGAAGGGCCACGTGTGGCCTCTGACCACTCCTGACCCAACACTGTCCTTCACAAGCTCCCTTAGGAGTGCTCATTCCGGCCCCATTCCCCGAGAAACCAGAGTGAGAACTGAAGGGCGAGGCTCCTTCTGCACATGGGCAGTTTCCCGCAAACGCGAGGCTTCATTCTGCATAGTTCTTTGTATCTTAACCCTAAGGTTTAACAACCCAACCCCTTAAATACAAAGCTATGTACACAGCCTGCCCCAAGGGCACCACAGGGGCCTTCGGGATAGGACTGTATTTTGCCAGTCTTTTCATCTCTGGACACTGCATTTCTAATTCGATGAAACACTGCTGTCTTCCTGAGGCCCTGAAAGCGAGAATGATAATGAGCGGCACACACTCGGGATGGGGCCGATGGGATGGTCACACACATACCATTAGCGGTTCAGGTCAAAGGCAATGTGCTAAGCCACAAAGGGTACAGTGCTTCAAAACATTATTTTCGGTTTGTTCTTTAACTTGATATAAAACTCCCATACCAAGCTACAGTCCTCATAAGGTTTAGCATTTTGTGATAACTGTGCTCTCAAGAGCCACTTACCTTTAATTCAGCCAATTTATCTACATAAACTTGCTTTGGCTGATCTTCTCCATCTTCATACAACCAGTTCTCAGTGTCTTCTAGTTTCAAGGTAAAACTGTTATGATCCTAAAGATAAAGAAAGAAAATGCAGCCAGGCATGATGGCGCACCCCTTTAATCCCAGCACTCGGGAGGCTGAGGCAGGAGGAGCGTTTTGAGCTCAAGGCCTGCCTGGGCTACAATGTGAGCGCAAGGCCGGCCTGGGCTACATAGTGTGACCCTGCCTCAAAAACTAGGGCTAGGAGTTTGGCTCAGTGACTTAACTGTCTGGCAGGCGCGAGGTTGTGAGTTCGCTCCCCAGTGCCACAAAATAAAAGAAAGAAGGAAAGAAAGAAAATTTTGTAATTAAGTCAGTCACAAAGCAAACAAATCACCAATGAAATGCAGGCGAGAAATGCACGCCCTACCTGGGATTTGCTGTAAAATATAGGACAAGCAGGGGATGGGGCACACGGGAAGCCGGCTGACAGGTGGTTTTTGTTTGATGGGCATAGGAGAGAATGTTGCATTATTCTTCCTGCTGTATGGAACTCTGAGTATGCGTGACATTTTTAGAACTAAAATCACGCATGTAAGAGTGAGAGTTAAACAGCAGAAAAATACTACATAAATACAGCTTTCAAGTACATCAAAAAGTGATGTGTGAAAGTGATGCACCAAGAATGACCTTTGGGAAACACTGCAATAACAAAAGAAATACAAAATACAAGTAGGTAGAACTTTCTCCTCAAAAAATGTATATTTCGCTGTGCCTGGCGGCACGAGCCTATAATCCCAACACTTGCGAGGCTGGGGCAGGAGGATCACTGTGCATTCAAGGCCAACCTAGGCTACATAAGCAAGTTCAAGGCCACCCTGCACTACATAGCAACACCCTGTCTCAAAAAAATCCAAAAACCTCAAAAAAAACTTTTAAGTACATTTTTAGTAGTTTTTGTATTGTACTTCCCCCAGATAAGCCCTAGCGTAATTTTTCAGGATGCTTGTAATAAGTCTGACCAAAATAAGCCCCAGTTAACAACAGCCAGTCAGCTGCATTTAGTGGGTCCTTTGACTCACGCATACTGAACTATAAAATAATAATATAAATACATTAAATATAAATATTACTGACAGGAATACTAAAAACAAATGACAATATAAATTATGAGTAAGTATCTGTAAGCGCCCCGTCAGCCCCTTTGGGATGAGCCGCGCTGCCGAATGACCAGCCGGAGGACAGCACAGAACACGCCACCTGTGACAAGCGGCCATGGCTGTGCCTACTGTGAACCTTCAGAGTTCAGCACGGTGTGTGCTGGGACACACTGAATGCAC
>RJWM01035540.1:0-18854 GCA_004363535.1 Dasyprocta punctata
GATCTCTCTCTGACATGCCACCCTGCCAACCAACTATGGGTGGAGACCATTAAACTGTGGGCCAGATAATCTTTCCTCCTTTAACTTTCAGTGTCAGGTATTTTGTCTCAGCCACTATTTGTAAAAATGAAAGATTAAAACACCCTTCTCCAAAGAGGGATGGTTGGGCCAGGGATGTAGCTTAGTGGCACAAGGGCCTGCCTGGCAAGCACAAGATCCTGAGTTCAATTTCCAGTACCAAAAAAAAAAAAAAAAAAAGAGGGATAATTAAGTACATTATAATATCTCACACAATGAAAACACAAATACTCTTTTATATCCTTTATATCCAAATTTTTCTAGTTTCTAATTTCAGACTGTAAAAGCATTAAAAATTTAAGAAGTAGTTCTATATATCACTTCTTGGCCTTCTGGCTAAGATCAAGTGAAGAAGTAGTTCTCTTAGGTTTTAAGAGGCATATAGATTTACATACTTATAAATCTAAAGATTATCTTTGGAAGGATATCAAGAAATTGGTAACTGTCATTGTCTGTGGGAAAGTAAGCTAAGAGACAAGGGACAAGGGACAGGGGTGGGGCCAACGCTTACTGTTTACTGCATATATTTTGTTACTATTAGATTTGCCTTTTAAAATCATGAGCACATATTCCTGTTTATTTCTTTTCATTAAAAAGCTTAAATATAAATAAAACTGTGGAACTAGGTAAGATCACAGAGAGCGGAGAAAGCAGATGAGAACAAGCAAAGACACTAGTGCATGTATTTTCTAAATTCAGATAACAAACTGAAAAGAAAGGATCAACAAAGACCACTGAGAGGTAGAGACAGAATAGAAAAAGGAAACCCAGGAGTGTATGGGATTTCACAGAAATCTAAAGAAAAGTCTGTCATAGAGAGAGTGATAAATTGAACTGAATTCCTCAGAGAGATCTAGTAAAGTGAGTGGAGCATTGGTTATAGAAAGCATATAAAAAGAACTAAAAGTGAGGAATAGAGATGAATGTTGACAATTTGGGAAGTGTTTCTGTAAATAACAAAGAAAGAAATAGAAGAAAACTAAACAGGAATATACTATCAAGAGAGTGTTGACATTTATCAAACATATGCTTAAACTGAGTTTACCATCATCTCCCTAATCCAGATTTACTCTATCCTGTAGCCCTTGCTTAGAGAACAGCACCATCAATTTATTCAGAGAATTCTAAAGAGGAAAAACATATAAATATGCCTTAAAATAAACCCCAAACTGAAACTATTATTAGACTAGAGCAAAGACATAAGGGTAGGAAGAAGGAGGTGTAAAAGAGGGTAATGGAGGCATATATATGATCAAAATACATTATATGTGTGTTTGGAAGTATCACATTTATTTTATAAAATTAACAGGTTCTAATACAAAGTGTATATTTTTTAAAAATCCTAAACTTCTCAGATTTTTAGGTATTACTTACTGAAATGATATACACATAGGATTAAATCATAAAGTCCACTTCCAGTAATGAAGCTGTTTACTTACACAAAAGAATAAATAAGTCTTTAAACATTTCTAATTTATTATAGATAAGATCAAACCATATATGGCAAATTAATTGGCTCCACAAACAGTAGGAAGGAGTTCTGATATCGTATGAAGGTGTACACACACTGAATAAAGGTCACTTTCTAAATCAAATTAAAATAATGATGCTACTACCAGCTAGCACAAGACATTTCTTAGGTCTTGTTTTACTGAAAACAATTTTTTAGTTCTATTCCTTGAATACCTAATAGATAACAAATTTTCTGAAACAAGTAAAAAAATCACAACTTTAATCTCAAGTCTGACTTCAGACACAGGGTTACTTAAAAGTTACTTTATCTCCTATATTATTCAATCTACATGCACATAAGTATCAGAAAATATAATTCACTAGAATTCATAGAATAATTATGATCAAAAATCCCCCAAAAATAAAGAGTATGATTATAGAAAGTTGCCTTATCTTCTTTTGCCTGATAATATCACAAATTACATAAAAGAAAAAAGGACTCCCTCTCTTCATTAGGATAAAACCAACTACTTGTTTCGTCAGAGAAGTCCTTTACTGAAATTATGCTGCTGAATATTGGCTTATAGTATCCTGTTATTTTTCTTTACAGTTTAATCTGAAACTGTATTTATTTCTGTCTTTGTGAAAACTGAAATGGCCTATGTACACAGTAGGATGGGTATTTTGCTCACCGAGGTGTAAATATGCCACTAAATATCTAACAGGTATCATTATTTTTCAAGCAATAAGGAGGGGACAAGTAGTCCACAGCTTTCTGTAATGAGTTGGGACAAAATAGAGCAGGACCTGACCAGGAAATAACTGCCACTACCTAATTCAAAGTTTTAAATCCAAGAATTAGAAATACAATCTTAAGAGTCCTAAGACATTTTAGTGTATTTGGAGAATTCAGCAATAAAAATAAGACACACTTTTGTCATTAAAAAAACCAATCCTAAATAAATAAATGAAAACCAATCCTAGTTATCACTAAACTTTTCAAGTCCACAAGATAAGCATGAAAATACTTAACAAAAGATTAGTAAATTAAGCCAAGCAACTTACTAAAGTATCAAATCTACATGACGATGTAGGATGTAACTTAGTAAAACTTTAGAAATGAGTTCACAAGTAACAGAAAAGGGAGAGAAAAGAACATGCCAGTAAACAATACTTACTACAATTTAACACCTATTTCTGATTACTTATAGTTATTATACTGTTCTTAACAAAAAGCATACACATCAAAGAAATTTAATCAATTGATGCTATTATCTATTAAGTTCTGGTAAAAGCAGTAACCACAGCATATAAAAGAAAATGCTTTTTTAGGTAAATTTAGGTGATTTCAAGCCTCTGTAAACAATACAGTACTTCTAAATGTAATTATACACAAATATTTCAACATTGTAGTCTACTTTCTTTGGAAAATTGACTTACTCCCTAACATAACCTTCTATTCACAATTTACTAGCAAATGTAGTAGCAATAAATTCTACAAGACTTAATATTAGCACGTGTATTTCCTCCGGCTTTATCCTGTCTGTGCAATCTTTTTGTCTACCACTCGCCATCATGCCTCTGTTCTACTCAGCTCGCTTTTTACACTGTCCTTACCCACATATCATTCCTTTGTTCAAATGGATCCCCCAGTGCATTTACACACACTGCAATATCACAGATTGACTTCTTTCCCTCTTTACCTATTCAAAGACTTTTATCCTCTTCTAAGATCAAGTAAAAATGCTCTATTCTTCCTCAAGACCTGAAGACCTCCACAAGTAGCTCTACTCATCAACCATGAGGACCACTTGTCTGACCACGCAGTAACATTTATGCTTCTAAATAATGGTACTGGAAGTTACAAAGCACTTTCAATACAATTATTTAACACAATTATTTTCACAAAAAGTTAATCCACTTAATACTCAAATCCCTATGTGACTTGTTCTCATTTTACTGATGAGGAAGCAAAGGCTGAGGGCAGGTACAGGACTAGACCAACAGCCCATAGCACTATTTGTGCAAAAGCTAGGATGTGAAGCTAGCACTCATAAGACCAGTGCATTCTTCACCTACCCCAACGAGGTGTCTCATTTAATCTTTCTCTAATTCCTCCACGTGTTTTTGTATCCTCAATACTAATGAGTTCAGGAACTAGGGGTAGATTTATTTGTACTCCCTATAGAACATTTCTGGGCATACTGTATATTCTATCTATCTCATTTCTTCTGCCTTCTCCATGAGAAGTCCTAGAAAGCAGCAGAAAGAAGCATGTGAGACATAAAAAGAAAGGGCAGGAGGCAGCATGTCAATAATACACCAGGAAAAAAAATCAAAGTAAAAACAAATTCTATCCTAAGACAAAAGCAGTGAACACCTTACTTCTTATTTTATTCCATCTCCTCATTCAGGAATAGAAAATTACAAGACATCCCAAACCAGGGGAATGTGAATAAAGGCAGAAAGAACAAAAAAAAAAAAAAAGGGAATTCCAGATAGAGCCAAATGACCTTAAAATCTTGTATGTTTGAGGTTTCAAACATCTTGCAGATTTTGAGGGAGAAGTTGGAGGTCGTTAGGCTCCAAAGCAAGGAATAGTACAGTAAAGGTCCCATAGAGTAAATATTTAGGCTCTATGGACCACACAGTTCCTGCCATATCTACTTAGTTCTACCACTACCCCATAAAATGAGAACAGACAACACACAAGCAAATAACCACGGCTCTGTCCCAGTGATTTTTTTCAGTACTTTAACTTTTTAATTGTTTTTCAAGTGCAAGGTCTCTGCATTGAGCTATATCATCCCCACTTTTTTATTTTGAGATGGAGCCTCAAGTCACTAAAATGCCCATGCTGGGCTCAAACTTGTGGTCCTCTTGCTGAGTACTCTCAGTCTGCTGAAATTACAGGAATGTGCAACCATGTATCACTCAAATAAAAAAAAATCTTATTTATAAAAATAGGCTACAGTTTGCCAACTCCTGCTCTACTTGACCTAACTACTGTTAAAATTTAATATTTGTCAAACATTCTTGTTACTTCTAATCTTATTTTCTTTCTAACAGTTATCACTCAATAGAAGGCATTTATGGAAATCCACAGAGGCATCTTTAGTTGTCACTATGACTAAGAGGCATCAGTAGCAGGGGGTGAAATACGTTAACCTAGAAGAAAAACGGTAACCCTATACAATTAAGGACTGTCCTGCCCCACATGCCACTAGCACTACTGCTAAGAAACAGATGGGTAATACCATCCTTGCCCCACAAATTGTTTATTTACCTTGCTTAAATTGTTCCAAAGTATAAAATAAGTAACAGAGGCCTGGGAGTTTGGCTCAGTAGCTTAAGCACCTGTCTGGCAGGCATGAGGCTGTGAGTTTGATCCCCGGTGCCGACAAAAAAAAAAAAAAAAAAAAAAAGAAAAGAAAAAAAGAATTTAAAATAAGTAACAGTTTCAAGATGACACTGACCATCACTATTTCTGATTTCTCTAGTATTGCACACACATACAAATACGCACACATGTGCAAACACAGACACACAGATCCGAGGAAAAAAGAAGTGCCCTCTCCTTACCACTGCATTTATTTTCAAACAATCATGCTACCAGCAGAAGCCTGCTAAACAAAATATGCTCTGCATGCAAAATGTGTATGCAAACATTTAAATGAACTCTTTTTCTATTGAGTAAAATTAACCAAGAAATGATGAGCAAGAAGTTTGTTACTGTAAACTTACTGAATTCCCTCCCTGTTTTCACTTCTTCCTTCTCTCTTTGGTTTAGTTCTTTGGGCCTACAAATAAAGGGTGACACTACTTAGTTCCTCCATTTTTTAAATCATTGGAAACTTGGCACCCAATAAATCAATGGTCTCTCATAACTCCTGCAGCATATCACTTAATTCAGCTAGGGTTTGGAACAGACTGAAAAGAGCCTTATTGCAACTGTTGAATAGGAAGCATTAAAAGATAAAAAGTTGGTTTAAAGTCACTCTGGTTAATAAATGACCGAAGTTTGATTCAGTCAGTTTAAAAACAACTTTAACAGTGTGCAACTAAACTAGCACAAGAAAGGAAGCAAAGTGAATAGTTCCAGAGATTATACAAGGACAAGGTAAGAGAATACCCTACAATGAGGTACAGAACAGCTGGTGAACAAGGCAAATAAGTAGACAACACATTCATTTACCAAACAGAAGCATCAAAATATTTAGCTACTTTGCTCCCAGTTAGATTTCTAATATACTACAGCTGCAAATTTAATGAGCTATATAGTTTGTAGTTTATTCATTTAATAAATATTTGTAGGGCACCTTTTCTAGTCCAGGAAGTATTCCTAGGTACTGCGGATGCTGCATTAAACAAGTTAAAAAGGTCCCCACTGTTTTTTTTTTGGTTTTTTGTTTTTGTTTGTTTGTTTTTTTGGCACTGGGGTTCGAACTCACAACCTTGCAACTACTAGACATTTAAGCCACTGAGCCAAACTCTCGGCCCTAGTTTTTTGAGGCAGGGTCACACTATGTAGCTCAGACTGGCCTTGTGCTCACGCTGTAGTCCAAGCCGGCCTTGAACTCACAACACTCCTCCTACCTCAGCCTTCCAAGTGCTGGGATTAAAGGCGTGCGCCACCATGCCCAGCTTGGTCCCTACTATTCTGTTAGAGCTTAACTTGCTAGAGCACACATATATGAGAAGGGGATAGGCAAAGAAAGACAACAAACTAAGTTAAAATGTGCCATGATTAAAAATTAAAAAGGTAAGGAAATGTGAAAGCAATGATTGAATTGCTACTCAGAATGAGCAGTCAGGAAAGTAATGCATTTGAGCTGAAACTTCAATGACAAAAGATGCCATCTACCTGAAAATCTAGAGAAAGTACACTCTAGACAAAGGGAAAAGCCCATGGCAGAACAAAGCATTCCATGTTTTGAGGAAAGGAAGTAAGACCAATATGTTTATAGAAGACGGGAAGTAAGACCAATATGTTTACAGAAGACGGGAAGTAAGAGGGTCACAGATGTGGGCCAAAACCATAATCACACAACATCTAATAGGCCACGACTACAGATGTACATTTAATGCGGATGTGGTGAAGAATCTACAGTTTGTACTACAACAGAAAGATATAAACTGATTTACACTTTTAAAAGATCAGTCAGGCCCAAAGGAGGGAGTTGGACTGCAAGGGTACTAATACGTGCACGGGGAAACAAGTGACAAGACTGTCAAAGAAATTTAGGTAAAAGATAACCATAGATTATACCAGGATAACTGCAATGAAAATAGATGCCTATCTTGGGTACTTGTAAAACATATACTGAGGCCAAAGTTTATTGGCTATATTTTGTTAGGATATGTCTTGGTTACTATTCCCTCATTGCTGAGACAAACACCTGACACCCAAAATTAGGGAAGGAAAGGTTTATTTAGCTTACAGTTTTTGGAGGTTTCAGTCCACAATCAGCTAGCTCCAAGGCAGGGTGGCATGGCACAGGAACAACACTTCAAGACAGCAGCTGAGCAAAAGCAGCCAGAGTAAAAGCAGGGGACAGAGCAAGCCTCTTCTCCTCCCTTATATAGTACACAGGACACCCCCCCCCAGGGTGGGTGTAGATTCACAAACATCCTTGCCTTCCTTTGCACAGGATGAGGATGTTTACCAAATAAGACCCCTGGCTCCCTGCTGAGTCTCTCAGCTAAACTTCTGACCTTCTCAAATTGTAACAATGACCAGGTAACTGTGCTCTACAACCCAGGATGTAGAGCTGCTGCCTTACTTAATTAAGCTGCTACACTTCTCAAGTTGACACAATGTATAAACCCTAACAGGCTATCTCAGGGAAGAAAGAATGAGGGGGAAAGTGAGGGGGAAAGAGGAATAAAGCAGGCAAGAAGGAGAATAAATACAAGGCCTATGTTAAGCTGGCAACAGTTTCAGAAACACAGATGACTGAAGATCTTGTATTACTCCTTCAGAAAGACTGTATAAAAACATTGTGTCTTGCAAACAACCCATTTGGGGAGAGAACTTACCTGCAAGCTCCCTTCTACACTCTGTTCTCCCCAACAGGTCAAAGCCTGCTCCATACGTTAACCCAACCACAATCAAGGTTTGTGACTTAGCTTCTCTAGACATTCAACAGATCTAATCTGGCCAAAGTGTGATGGTCTTTCAATGTCAGTCATCATCACATATGGGGTTCTTTGGTTCATGGCAGTAGTAACAACCAAAGTTTTATGGCTACGAGAATAGTTTGAGCTGGCACAAGGGAAGGAAGCTGGAGGCAAATGGGGTTATAGTTTTAGAATGACACATAAACCAGCACAGTTGACCTGCAGCTTTGGAGCTTAAGTAACTGAGTGCTACCTTTTATAGACATGAGGAGAAGTGGAAAGCACCAGATTTTTGGGAGAAAAATCAGGAGTTGTGCTCTGTACATGTCAAGTTTGAGACACTAATTAGACATTCCAAATATTAGAGATTTCAGAGACTGGAGTTCAGCAATGGAAGCATGTGTCTGATAGTCAACAGTATAGACAGGGTACTAAATGCAGGAAACTACCTAAGTTTAAGAAGGAAAAGAATATGTATAAAAAAGAGAAAAACTATTTTTCTAAATATTGCAGCTAGCCAATATTCAGAAAATATGCAAAAGGAACAAGCAAAGATTAAAAAGGAGTGGACACTGAGACAAAAGAACAAGCATGAAAATGTGGTAGTACTGAAGATTAGAGCAGTATATTTAGAAAGTGGTGCACTGTGCTAAATAATGAGAGGGTAGTAAATAAGAAAGAAAAAGTGACAACTAGATTGACAACATGCAGGACAATGATAATCTTTACAAAAATGGTTTCAGTGAGTAAATGGAAACAGAAACATGATCTGAACGCACAAAAAGAATAATTCAAGAAATGGGGATTTGTAGAAAAGAGGGAGGAAAAAAACCAACAGAATTATAGAGTCAAAGTAAGCTATTATCAGCATATTGTTATTATGCTTGTGAGAAGCCAAAACAGGAAGTAATAAATGATACGAATGAGAGGAAATAACTTTAGAATCAGTGTTCCTGAGAAGGTAAGAAAGGATGAGGTCTGATGCACAAGTAGAGACATGGGCCTTTGATAAGAGCAGGGCTTTTCAGTACAACGCAGTGAAGACAAACAGTACAGGTACAGATACAGCAGGGACGAAAGATGTGATGGTGAGAAAAGAAATGCATGTTGCACTCACTACATCTTTTCCTCCCATAAAATATGAGGCAAAATCACTGGCATTAAATACACAGATGCTGAACATACAGCTAGAACACCCTCAAATTTACTTTGGTGGGTGTATGTCTCTAGACAAGAGATAAAATTCATGGTAAATTTTAATTATACTCCTGCTTCAGTCACATATAGATTCTAAGAGAAAATGCAGACCTTTTAGACAGACAAGCAAATATCACCATCTAGTGGTTTAGAACCTTATATGCCAACTTATAAATGTTGGGACCTAAACTTACTTTTGAGAAAGTATGTCTTAGTAATAATTCTACACAAAGATATTTAAATAAAATAACAGCAAAAATTTAATACTGCATGAAATATATACATAACATAGAATTCTAAAATATAACACTATCTAAAGTACACTTACTTAGTGCTTAATAGGTACTAGGTGGCATGCTATATTTTTACATGGACTTGGCTCTTTAATCCTCCAACATTCTATAAATGTGCATCACTATCTTACACATGAGGAAACTAGAAACAGAGAATTTAACACCTTGCTCAAAGTCCATATTAAGTTAGGATTTGAGTGGAGGTAAAATGACTTCAAAATCTACACTCTTATCAACCTCTATACTCATTATCCACCCCTAAAAAAGCACCAACATTAGTTAGGGGTTGGGTAAGGGAATAAATCACTCTTTTGTTACAAATAATGATAAATATTATAAGGTAAAACACCAGAATTTAAAAATAATTCAAATATAAACCAAACTTTTCTAACAGTAGCTATAATGCATTACTGTAAACTGGGATGCAGGACCCTGTGTAATACTAAAGAACTGAGATTCCTTTGCAAGGATGACAACACAACTAGATCACATTAACGCATTCAGATTACACTCCATGTGCTCAATAAGACTTAAGTGAGAAAACACAGAAGAAAAAAATCACAAGGCAGCATAAAAATGTATCCTAGGAAGTAGAAGTTCCATCCTCATTTCAACTTCCCTGCCTGTCTCTAACACTTCATCCAAAGGATCCAATCCTTTTCTACCATGCTACAGATTACACATTCCAAAATCAAAGCTGGTATCCACACTTTTGTACATCTAATCCTTGCAATCATTTTACAGCACCCCTCTCCCCAAAAAAAGTCTTTTTTAAAAAAGGTCCCTTGATTATTATACATCTTCCAGGATGCTAAGTTGGAAAGGAGATTCAAGCTCAGAACTCGTGAATACATGCCACTGTGGAAATTCCCACTCTACTTCAAGATTAAGATCAGGAGAAGTACAGAGATAACATGCAAGGGTGGGTGAGGTCAGAGCAGCACAACCTGGAAGGGTAGCAGCAAGCCACTCAAGGAGGACTTGAGGAGCTTCTTGGAGACGGTACCTCATCCTGCAGCACCACTACCTGTCCTGCCAGAAGCTCTGCTTCACCTACACTGGCTTTAGGTGCTTGCACACCACTATCACCTGCACTGAGTGAGCCTTGACTGCCATTTTTGTCACCCTGTGAAGCCTGCTTGCTTACCTTCATCAGGTAAAGACTGATCAGGAGATTATTAATCATAGATTCCTTTGTCATTCAGACAGCTTCACCCTATGCTTCAGGTAAAGAAAGCACTACCTTCACAGAGATGGGCAAGGTGACGGATACTGTGATTAACTAGACTATTTACATGCAGAAGGTGATAAATTACTTCTGAAATTTACTGAAGGATCCATGGAACCATACAGTATATCCCAATTAACACCTATCTTTCAGAATACTAAGACCCTGGAAAACCACGTAACAGGAAAGTGCAACAGCTGCCAAGAGGTCCTGACACAAAGGAAACCATATCACCAAGTCCATGAGTTCCTGCATTCAGAAGGCCAGTACTGTTTTCCATGGAAGAGGACTCCTAAAACACAGTGGCTGGTTTATTTCCTGTACCCTAAATCACCAGATGAACACAGCCCTAGAAACCAAAGATACAATGGGTCTCAGAGTCATAAAGCAGGTGGCTGAAAGTCTAACTCAAAGTATTTGTATGTTAGACTGTTTTCCTTTCAATAGTTTTGCCTACTTTATCAACTCAGAGAAGATTTTAAGAATTTTATTTTTCACTTTTTCTGACCTTCTTCCTCAGCATGTTTTGAGATGTGCCAATTAGATTTGTCTTTAATGATACCAATACAAGTGGAATCAGCATGTAAGCACTTTTCCTGAATTCCATGGTTTCAAAATAAGCCAGTCACTCCTTTGTACTGCACATCAATATACCATTGCACAGATATATTACAATCTACACTTTTACCTGCTGCTGAGCAGTTAGGTTGTTTCCTGTTCACTATAAATAACACTACTAAGAACACTGTTAGGCCAGCCTTTGTGTGGATATGTTTTCACTTCTTTCAGAAGCAGAATTATGGGATTGTACAACGAAGAGTATATTCAATCTTATGAGAAAAAGTCACACTATTTTCCAAAGCTATAAAACTATTTTACCTTTACATGAGCAATTTATAAGTTTCCATTGTCTCATATCCTCAACAACTCTTAATATTGTAAAGCTTTTCAAATGTGGCATGTTAGTGCCTTTGTCACAGTATTTCATAGTGATTTTAATTTGAAATTTCCTGATAACCAGTGATACTGAACAACTTTTCCACAGGCTTATTGGCTATTTTTGTTCTTCTTTCATGATGCATCTGTTCAAATTTTTTCTTCATTCTTTAAGTGGACAGTTTGTCTTCTTAATGAACTATAAGAATTCATCATATATTCTGGAAATAAATTCTATAAAAAGTGTGTATAAATATTTTTTCAGTGTACAAAAAACATTTTCTGATTTTTCATTTCTTAAGTATGCCTTTTGATAACTAGAAGTTTCAATTTTTCATCAAACGATCACATGTGAATCACTTCTGTTCCTTACATTCTTTCCATTCACCTATATATGTGTGCATCTTTAGATTAACACTGTAAAGGTACAACACTTTAATAATGTAGTAATGTTGAAATAATATAAATTCTCTAAATAAGTTTTTGTTTCATAAAACTGTTGTGGCTATTCTAGATTTCTTGTATTTCAATATAAACTTTATAGTAAGCTTGCCAATTACTACCAAAACAAACTTGCTGAGATTTTGACTAGAACTGCCTTGAGTTTACAACTTAGTTTGGCAGGGTTAATGTCTCGACAAAATTTAATCTTCTGATCTGTGAATATGGTATATATTTATCAATTGTCTCTATAAATTTCAGCAGTATTTTATAGTTTTTCATATGTAAATCTTATATACAAGTATAATGCTGAAAATTTTCCTAATAATTTTGTGTTTGGGGATAGTATCATAAATGGCACTTTAAAAATTTTTCAATTCCTGTTTTACTCTGTTTTTGCTATTGACTTTTAAGCTTCCTATTATTTTTAGTGGTTGCTCTATGATCAACAAATATATTATTTTACATATAAGCACCTGATACTAATAAAATTCCATTTATGCTTACTTGCTATTATACTTTTTACTTATATTTAACTTTCCAATACATTGTTGATTATTTTTAAAGATCTGAAAATTTAAAAGAAAATTAGTCTTATACTTATCGACATGTTTGTCATCTCCAACACTGCTCATTTGCTTCTTTGATTGTGTATCCCTATATGTATTTCCATCTGGTATCATTTTTTTTCCAGAAGATGTTTTAACATGTCTTCCATTCCAAGCTTACTAGTAACAAGCTACATGAGCTTTTGTTAGTCTTTTTTTTTTTTAATTTAAGCGAAGAAAAAACAGAAAAAAAGACATATAAAACAAAGACAACAAGCAAAAGAGACAAACAAACGACTAGAGTAAATACACAACAGCAACACTGCAGGTTTACAAAACTGGATAATAGAAACTTGACAATGGTTGCAATATTGCATATCATTATCTTCAAAATGGTTACTTACATTAACAGATATAGACATGTAAAATTGATCTAATCATATGAGTATTAATTATTCTTTCTCAATAACGAATACATTCAGCAGTGTGTTCATTTTAGTTATCTTACATATACATATATACAGGTCTATATCATTTCCTCCTCCCTTTTGTTAGTCTAATAAACATATTTTGCTTTCATTTTTGAAAGAAATATTTGTCTTACATAGTAATTTAAATTGAAAGCTTTATTTTCTTTAAGAACCTAAATGATATTATTCCATTTTCTTGCATACGGACTAATCTGCTACATTCTGAAAACCATGCCCATATTTGCAGCAAGGATAAGTATTCCTTGATGTTCTCTGCTCTAAATGAAAGTAGCAAAAATGGTAAAAATGGGCCAGTTTCTAGGAGGCCTGGGACTCCTTTGATGGCCAACTCTAACTTGAAGACTACCCGGGGCCTTTCTCAATTTTCTTTAGATCAGACAACAATCTAAGATCATTCTACCCAACCAATCTTCCCTCTCTCCACTCCACTCTTCAATCATGGTCTGAAAGGTCTCCCAGATATACTCTGTTCCCTCTCCATTTTCTTTCATATGAGTGAGTCCCTTAATAAAATTTTCCATGTTTAATTCATTGCTGACATCTGCTTTTAGAAAAACACAAACTAACATTGGTATTAGTTTGATTTAGTGCTTTTGAGATACTATACTTTTTATTTCTAGATGTTCCACTGTTTTTATCTTTCATTTCACTCCTCATTAAGTTCACACTTCCCTTTACATTTTTAATCAAAAATATATTATCATTTAACCTCTTTTTCTACTAATTCCATCATCTATGCTACTTCTGAGCCTATTTCTCCTGTTTATTATAGTTTCAAACCTCTTGAGATACCTGGTAATGTTTGATTGGATGCAAAATATTTTAAATATTACGCTGCTGACTAGAAAACATTGGCTCTTCTCTGGGAGGTAGTCAAAATATCTTGTGTGTCAGCTTGAACCCTTCAAAACCTGTTTTTAAACTTTGCAAAGCAGGCCTACAATAATCTTTCCTTCAGTGATAGTATGGTTACTGTACTAAGGAATATCCCCCCAAGGGTCTCCAATGAATGTCCCTCTGGTGACCACTAAAGACTCTGGATAGTAGAAGCTTAAATATCTACCTGTTCTGTTCAAACTCTGGGAATTATTCAGTGTACAATTCACCACTCACATTACCTGGACTTTGAAAATTCCTCTCACAGTTACAAAGGTAAATTTCCAACAAAGACTCAAGAGGATCTTGTAAAGAGTTCTGGAGTTTTTCTCAGAGTACCCCTATGTTCTGGTACTCTACTCCACAACTTCTAATATCCTTGGCCTCTCAAAATCTGATTGCAGGGGCTGGGGATGTGGCTCAGTGGTAGAACTCTTGCCTTGCATGGACAAGGTCCTGGGTTTGGTCCCCAGCACAAACACACACAAAAAATATGATTGCATCTCCTCAACTAAGCAAGATCACTCGGAACTGTTTGGTTTCTACCAACATGTGTTCACAGCCTAGAAATTGCCAACAGATACAAATTTACAAGCACACTTATATCAATTGCTTTGTGCTCCTTTTCTTCAAAACCAAAGCCCTATGCTGACTATTGACCAGTATCTGAAAACCACATCTTTTGTCCAGTTTTCTAGCTGTTTGGTACCATTCCAGTATCCTTTCATGGCTTCAAAAAGAAGTTCACATCTAAGGACCATAAAGTTAAGTGAGATGTCACCAAAAGAAATCACCAACAGAGAGAAAAGAAACTCACAGATTGGGAAAAAAAAATTAGCCAACAGTCCCCCAGACAAAGGACTTCTATCTGGAACATATGAACAATTAAAAAAAATCAGGCCCCCCAAATTTAAAGACCCAATACAAAAATGGGCATCTGGGATGAATGCACACTTTTCAGATGAAGAAATACAAATGGCAAATAAATATATGAAAAAATGTTCAATATCATTGGTCATTTGAGAAACGCAAATTAAAATAACACTGAGATTCCATCTCACCCCAGAAAGAATGGTTACCATCAAGAAATCAACCAATAACAACTACTGGCAGGGTTGTGGGGAAAAAGGAACCCTTCTCCACTGTTGATGGAAGTGTAAACTGGTACAACCACTGTATAAGTCAGTGAGGAGATTCCTTTAAAAACTAGGATTAGAGGTACCATTAGAACCAGTTATTCCCCTTCTGGGTATTTTCCCAGAAGAATTAAAAACATCATACTATAGCAATGTATGTTCACCCATGTTTATAGCAGCACAATTTGTAACAGCTAAATCTTGGAAACAAATGCCTATCAACCGAGGAATGGATAAAAAAGATGAGGTATTTTTATATATGGAGTACTACTCAGCTATAAAGAAGGATAAACTCAAGGCTTTTACAGGTAAATAGATGCAACTTGAGACTTTACTCATAAGTGAAATAAATCAGACTCGCACGTGCAAACATCGTATTGCCTCCCTAGTGTAAGAAACTCAAAAAGTAAGTAAGATCCAAAATGTACAATAGATACTGTGAAAGGTAAAGAAACTGCTCAAAAGGAAAGAACAACTGGGATGGGGGAAAGGAGAAAAGAAGAAAGGGAAAAAAAATGTGTATATATATATATATATATATATATACACACACATACATACACACAAGATAGCTAAGAGGGAGGAGACCAAGATGGTAGAGCAGTAAGTAGCAGAGAAAACAGCCTCTCTGAGAGTCGCCATCCAGACACTGGAATATATAGCATCGTGAAGAAGACAAGAAAGAGGGAAGTGAGTCCACTAGACCTAGGAAGAATCTGAAGAGCAAACTGAAGCCCACAGAGAGTAAAGAGAAAAACTTTAACAAAGAAGCAGGCAGTAGCTGGTAGCTCCCTCTCTCTGGCACAGACCCACTGTGAGAGAGGAGCAGTTCAAACCTTCAGACACATAGTTATGGTCAGTCACAGTCATGGTGAAGGCTGGTGACCCCAGAGTCCTCTGCAGAGAGATGCAGCAGAGGAAGGGAGCAGCAGATGTGGAGGACTGCACTGGCTGGTAGTGAGGACAGAGGACTTAGTCCTCCTGGGGGAGAGAGCAACTAGCCAGGAGTCATCTTGGAGATGGGCCAGTTGAGCTCAGAACCCAGAATGGCTGTTGGCTCCATTTAGAGGCTCCCAGCTTGGCTCAGACCCACAGAAGCTGCTTGGGCAATGGTGAACCCAATGCATCTGGTCTCGGGCCTGACCTGCTGAGATTATTCACTACCCCGCTAAAAAGCTACTGCTGGCTTGCTGGGATAGATTGGCACAATTCAGGACTCTGTCTCCACAGGTTTTTTACTAGTGAAACCAGAGAGAATCCTGGAAGTGGACTGTTTTTTCTTTGTTTGTTTGTTTGTTTTTCTCTTGCGCCTTCATGGTTTTTATATGAGTGTGAACATGGTTCCTAGTCTCTTTGTGGGTGTAGTCCTATTCTATTCTTCCTTTTATCTCTTCCATCTCTCTTGTCCATCCGTCTTCTGCACCAGTTTCATGAAGTTGGCATGATCCCTCTTTGTCCTCCAACCTTACTTCTAATCTCTTCCTCTTCTTCCACTTCTCTAGTTTTTCCTTAATCCATTTTAAGTTTTAACCCCCGAGGGCAAAATGGACACATTAAGGACTCATATACTGCATATAATTTTCTGGTTTGTTTGACATTTTGTTACATAATCACAAATCTACTTCATATGGTTAAAAGTGGCAAATTAAGGGTTACCTCAGTTTGTCACTTTCTAGGCTGTGTTTGATACTACTGGTATCACTATAGCCAAAATTGACATAATTGTTCTAAACAGGTGTTGGTCCTGGTATTGCATGACTAAGATTGACTAAGGGTCACAGAAAACACTGTGACACAGTGCCAAAACACCAGAGACTAGACCAAACAAGCAACAACTTCTCATCTTCAACAAACTGAAGAGGTAAGATCTTCCAACAGACACAAGATAGCTAAGACACTTATACTACTAATTTCTTTTAGTTCACTGAAGAGAACAGTTTGTGCTTATATTGTTTGATCAATTTTGCATGCTTATATCTTGTAATCTGAGCAACTACTTTGAAGACAACAATATGCAACATATTAACTATTGTCAATTTTCTATTACACTGTCATGAAATTGTGTACCATGGTTTTTTCTCTTTAAAATAAAAAGTTAAGTGAGATGTAACTTACTGGTAAAATACTTGCCTAGCATGTAAGAATTCCTGGTTTCAATGCCCAGGACCCCAAAAACAAATAAATAAATTTATAAATAATAATTTCAAAAATCCACACTTTAGTTTTAAAGTACCTTTGTATTCCTCACCGGATTTCAACCTCACGAGAACCCATGAAGCAAATATCATTGCAAGTAAAAAAAAAAAAAAACAAAAACAAAACTTTAAACCAAGAACAGAAAACAATTAAGGTTATAACAGAAATATTATATTAATAGTTAAAATAACTTAAAGACATGAGCATAAGCAAGGACTTTCTGAAAAGAACCCTAATTGCACAAGAAACAAGAGGAAATAAATGCTGGGCATGGAGATGTAAACCTGTAATCCCAGCACTCATGAGTATTTGTAATAGCTAAATCTTGGAAATAATAGAGTACTAATGATTGGAAACAAATCTTGGAAACAATAGAGTACAAAACTGAAGCAGGAAGATAGCTGCAAGTTCAAGGCTAGCCTGGGCTACATAGTGAGTTCTAAGCCAGCCTCAACTACATAGTGATACTCAGTCCCAAAAAAGCAAAAACAAAAACAAAACAAAAAGAATCACCAAATGGGACTGTATTAAATTAAAAAGCTTCTGTGCATTAAAAGAAATAACAGAGTGAAAAGACAACCTACAAAATGGGAAAACATTTTTGTCAGTTACTCCTTGAACAGATGATTAATATCTAGAATATACAAACAACTCAAAAAGAATTAGACTCCCCAAAATAAAAGACCCAATCAAAATATGGGCAACTGAAATTAACACACATTTCTTAGAAGAAATACAAATGGCCAATAAATATATGAAAAAAAATGTTCACCATCTCCGGCCATTAAAGAAATGCAAATTAAAATAATACTCAGATTCCATCTTACTCTATAAAGAATGGCTATAATCAGGAAATCAAATAACAAATGCTGGTGACACTACAGGGAAAAAAGAACCCTTGTATATGGTTGGTGAGAATGGAAACTACGGTAATATAAGCAATGTATGGAAGTTAGTATGGAGAGTCTTCAAAAAACTAAAAGTATAAATTCCATTTGACTCAGTTATTCCCCTTCGACATATTGTCCCAAAAGAGTTAAAGATATCATATTACAATGATACATGTATACCCATGTTTACAGCAAGACAACTCATAATAGTTAAATATTAGAAGCAGCCTTCCATATATATATGTTTATATATGGAAGGCTGCTTCCATATATGCTTCCGTATATGTCCATCAACAGATGAATGGATAAAGAAAATGAATACCATACACAATACAGTACTAGTCTGCCATAAAAAAGATTTGTAGAAAACTAGATGTACCTTTCAGTTATTTGCAGAAAAATGGATGTACCTTGAAACCATACAGTTAAGTGAAATAAATCAGACACAAAAGCTCAAATATTGCCAGGGATGGTGGTGTGTGTCTATAATCTCAGCACTTGGGAGGCAGAGGCAGGAGAATCATCAGGAGTTGGAGGTTAGCCTTGGTTACACAGTGAGTTCAAGGTCAGTCCAAACTACATAGTGAGACTTGGTCTTAAAAAAGCAAAAAACCAAAACTTAATATTACAAGGTTTCTCTTACATAAGAAACTCAAAATACAGTATAAACAGATTAAAGAGAAAAACAAAAGGGAGATTATAGAAAACATATAGCTAAAAGATAAAACATACAGCATATAGCTAAAAGAGAAAACATACAGATATAGGTAACTGATCCTCTGCAAAAGGAAAGGGGACCAAGAGATGGATAGGGAAGGAGGAAAAGGAGATGAAAAAAGCATTAAGATGTATTATGTACATGTACCAACTCCTCACAATAAATGCAAGCATTATGTACTGTAAACAACTGATAAAAACGGTAATACTGAAAGTTAATATTTAGGACTACTGTGGCAAGAATCACATAAGTAT
>RJWM01035541.1:0-18852 GCA_004363535.1 Dasyprocta punctata
TAAGATTTACAGCCATTTCTATGCTTCAAGTCAAACATTCTTTTAAGGCCAAACAGAGTAATTTACAGGATTTGTGTCTCTAAACTATCTTATAAATAGTTGCTCTCTAGTTCAAGGTAACAGTCAGTGGCAGGCTAGTATCAAAGAATACTGATTACAATTCAATTTTATTACTTTTGAGGATTCAGCCTGAGGAATAGGCCAGGCTGGTCAAAAATCTATAGGGTGATCATCTTGGGTCTGAATTGGAGAATCCTTAGAAAGTAAATACCTCCTATAAGGTCTTTACCCCTAGTCTTGATTGATGACCATATGTATTTTTTTCTCTCCCGGAGATACCAAGATGACAGTGTTGCTAATCATACCTGCAGTTGTGGCTGGGACAGGCAACAGATGCTCTCTCCTTCCTGCGTGAATATAAAGCTCGATTGCTAGCTTGCGGCTGCAAATGCTTGTTGAAACCCTGAAATGCTCAGTCACCTCACTCTATCCCTGACATCACTGCAAAAGGCAACAAACGTCATGTTACCGCCATCTTTGCTTCTCACTCATTATCCCTTCATCTGCTATTTAAATGCAAGGTTGCTGGCAAAATTTTTGGAAAACTAGATATTTCACCTGGGAAAATGCAACTCTTGCAGTTCTAGAAATATTCCCACTAGCCTATGATTTTTGATTTGGCATGTAGTTTGAAATCATAAAATTTGGTATCATTTTCTGCCTGTTAATCTGCCAAAGGACAAAAAAAGTTCTTTACTTTCCACGGATACACACAGTATTCCAAAATGTGCCACTTGGAACAGCCATTCCAGGAAAACTATTCAGGCAGTGAAACGACATGGAGAGCTCTAAACTAGAAAAGTGGGTTCTGGCAGTGATTTTGACCCAAGGAAACACAAGGGAAGATAAACCAAGCTCAGCATTCATTTCTGCTCCATGTGGATAAAACTTAGAGAATATTTGGTCAAAGTGAAAAAAAATTTTTTTTATTTTAGTGAAGAGAAAAACAGAAAAAAGGACATATAAAACAAAAACAACAAGCAAAAGAGACAAACAAACGACTAGATTAAATACACTACAGTAACACTGCAGGTTTACAAAATCGGATGACAGAAACTTGACAATGCTTGCATTATTGCACATCGTTATCTTTAAAATGGTTACTTACATTAACAGATACAGACATGCAAAATTAATCTAATCATATGAGCATTAACTGTTCTTTCTCAACAATGAATAGATTCAACAGTGTGTTCATTCTAGTAATCTTACATATACATATATACAGGTTTATATCTTTTCCTCTTCCCTTTTCTCTTTCCGCCTTTTCCCTTCCCAGTTACTCTTGCTCTTTGAGCTGTTCTTCACCCTTACGTAGTATTTATTATAGATTTTGGATCATTTAACTTTTTCTCAAAGCTCCCTTTCTCTCACAATCTTACTTTCAGACTTCAGTGATTCTCCAGAGCCAAACTGCATCCAGCAAGTGAGATTTTACCAAATGTGCAAATGTGCTGCCTTCGCAGCCAGATGCCAAGGGACAGTGGAAGGTGAGGAATAGGAAATGAAGTGCAAATGAAATCGTAATGTCTCTGTTATTGGAGTTGTGTGTTAGAAAGAAACCAAGACATTACTGCGGGGTACAAAAGAACTGTGTTAATATAACAATGAGGTAAACTTTATTAAAACTACCTTTCAGCTTCCAAAGGGCTGCTACTGCATTAAGGTAGCTGCTACCTTAATGTTCATCCTGTTATACTGCTGGTTTCTATGGCAATATCCTCCTAGGTATTTGTAAGGTCACAAAAGGAAGCGCTAACCCTCTTACTCCTGGAATAACTAATGTGGTTCTGTTACTTGCTTGATGTAAATGGTCTCAAGTGACAGCAAACTGTACATATAGTCAATTACAACTGCTCAAAGGAAATGATTTGTTGTAACAGCCGCTGTTCAACCTCTGTGACATCAATGTTTCTATGGAAACAGTTGCCTATTGCACTGCTTTGAATTGAGTATTGATCAAACTAGGACCAACACTATTTCAGAGACTTGCTACTTTACTGTGTGGCAATTTACGATAGGAACTCATAACATCACTGTATATTTCAAGCCCCAAGGAACCAATTTAGCAGACAGTTACAGTAGAATATTAACAGAGGTCAATAATGGAAGTCTGATTATGGTCCTAGGACAATTATTCAATGCTTTTGTTGTCTGCCCTTTCAACATTCCAGCAGCTATTACAATTTTCAAATGATAATATTCATGCCTGAAGAAAGTGCTATATTCATTCATCTTCTATTTTAAACTTTATTTTTCATTGTTATGTTATCTATCAATAAAATTATTCAGCTATATTAACCAAGCTGTGACCCCTCAGAAGTAAATAACTATTGATCAAGGAGTAAAGATCTACTGGTGCACAACACTGTTTTCCATTAATGATCTTATTGGCCCAGCTGATAAGATGGTCTCTGCAAACCACTGAAGATTCAAAAGTAAAGAATAACAGAGGCCTACATTCTATGAAAAATAAGGACTCAACGTCCCATTTCTGTTGGAGACTGGATTCTTCAGTCTTTATCAAAGGAGTAGTGAAAATAATGTTAAGCAGAATCTACTTCCTCGTGTGGAAGACTCTCATGGATGTAGTATTATTCAGTCTTCTTCAGAAAGGTTCCTCAAAATTATTTGTCTAATTCTCTCCTTTTATAGATGAATAGACAAGGGTCCTAAACAGAGATGTGGCCTGTGCGATGTGTTTTAGGGAATAAATGTTATGTTTGCAAGTATGTATGTGAAAAGTATTGTGCTGCAAATATTTCATAGTTTATACATTTATCACTCATTGGAATGAAAATGCATAATAATTATCTCTACTTGTAGACTGATTTATCAGCAACTCAGTCAACCAATAGTAGAAAATTGTTTCTTTCTTTCTTTCTTCACTCCAAAACAAAATTTGAAGCACAGAGTCAAGCAGTTCACTGCAGTGACATTGACCACAGCACAGCTACTTTCATGACAGTGAAAATTAATTTTTGCAGCTGAAGTTATAAAATTTCAGAAAGCACTTGGATAGCATGGCTACAAGCCAAATTAGGGAAGATACCTATGAATGAAATCTGTTTCATTACATGGATAAGAGCACTAACTTTTTTATTGCCATAATTGAAAAATTATGGCTTAGGGAATGATTTTTGTCAGGTAATAACAAATTCATCCACCTGCTTTTTAAAGAAGCTCTTCCTCATATAAAGAAAAAAGATATCTCCTAGCTTAGCTATTGATTTTTAAAAACCTATCTGTTAGTTCAAAGCTAAATTCAGTAAAAAAAAAATCAGCTCAGGTAAATCACAGAATCATACTAAAGCCAGTCTGGATGTCATTATTCTTTTTTTTTTAATTGACCAAGATGATAATTCCTAATGTAAACAATGTTTATATTAGGGGGTGAATTTTCCCTGTTCATAAACAAAGTAGTGAGCACCCACTGAATGCCAGGTACTGTTGTGAACATCAGGACACAGGTGAGCAAGGTAAGGTCCTGGTCCTCATAGACCATATATTCTAGAAAGAGGTAAGTGTTATTGCCATGTGCAATAGGGAGATCAAGAAAGAGGTGATCTCTGATTCTACATTTGATGTTTCTTGCTTGTCTCTTTAATGTATTTTTGCTGCCATTTTGCTTGCTTGTGTATTTATACCCTGTTTTGCTATTAAAAGGATTTAAAACACCATACAAAATATGAAAGGGAATGAATGATGGTGGGTGGAAACTAAAAAAATAAAAAGTAGACCAAAGTCAGGAACAAAGTTAGTAAATGTAAGGTATGCCAGAAGATGTAATATGCATTCTATGAGTAGGTAGATATAAATTTGATACTGAGCTCTCTCACAGTGAATAGAAAAAAAAATAATCAGTTATATAATTTAGTGTCTAGGAGATTAATACAAAGCAAAATGTAAAACAGGTGCACAGAAGTGCAATACCTGCTGGTATAGAGATCAGAGACAATTCACCCCAGGCCCTTGGAAACTAGACTCTGATGATGTGATAACACTCAACACTCTGCCTATCAACACATATTGTAGTCCATAGTGCTAGAACCATAAGGTTTTTCAAATTAAGTTCATGACTATGCACAAGTGTAATTTAATACACACAAATCTACAGAGGAACCAAACACCTTTCCAGAAGTATTGCTTTCTATTAACATTTAAGTTTCAAGGAGCAAGAAAAAAATACATAGAACTAGCAGCAAACCACCTACATTCATCTAACTTAAGATAACGTACCTTCTTGATCTGTTTAAAGGTCAGATCACTGAATTACAAAGACTTATTTATAAGTAGGTCGACATAAGTGAGTTAGTTTACTCTTTAATCTATCTACATCTAGCCATATACATACATGTATAAACATACACATATATGTGTGTGTATGATTTTTAGCTCTATACTAAATTTTTGCATCTTATTATTGACCATGCTATTGCATAGAAAAAGAAAACGCATAGATAATGTGAAAGGACTTTTACCAAAAGTCTAGCACTGATTTACTGTATAAATCTCAAATATTTTTGGCATGGGCCATGTATAGCTTATCCAAACCAGGTCTTCTATATTTAAAAAGAAGAAGGAGAAGGAGGTAGAGGAGGAGAGAAAGAAGAGAGAGGAGGAAGAGGTGCAGGACAAAGAGGAAGCCAATCCTGGATTTATCTAATCTATAGACAATATTAAATTATTTAAAAGCATATTAAGCAGAAAGGGATTGTGACACACTCTGCTTTACCTCCGGTGGGGTCATCAAAAGGCCCTCCATCAAAGTCATGTTGTTTCATCTATATGTAGAGTCAGAGCAAGAGAAGGACCCCACAAATGTCCAATGAATCTGTGTTATGCCACAGATGACTGTGGAGTGTTGAAATTCGTACCAGAGGTCACAGAGCAATAGCCATCCAAGCCCACTCCTCCTTTGTGCTCCTTTGTGATTTTTCAAGAAAACTGACTTGCATTTCATGAATTTGTAAGTCTACAATCTGGAGGAATTCAGAGTCAAATAAGCATCAGAGAAACAAAGCTCAACATGGTTAAATAGGGAAGTGTGACTATCTCAGGTGCCACCGGAAATTGAATCTAACGTCATTCCCTGAGCCATATACACCCTGAGTCCCTGAATCTGCACTCATCTTAGTGCCAAGCAGCCAAACTTAGATCTATCCTCTCTCCCTTCCCACAGGTGGATTTATGCTTGCCACTTTAAGACAATAAAATGTTTATAATAATATTTAAATTTGGAGACATTTGGGGTGGCTTTTTCTTCTAATTTTGCTTTTGTAGCCACTTAGTCCCATTAGGTTTGCTTTTTTTGTCCAATAGCATGGTCAATAATAACATGCAAGAAAAGTCCACTGTCTGTGAAAGGATGGCACTGAATTCACCAGGTTTGAAATGCTTCTCAGTCTATTCATGAGTTCATGCCAGCGGAAGTGAGATCATTTCTGGAAGGTCCTCAGAAAACAAAATATCAGTCATCAAACCTATAAACCTTTGGGTCCTTTTTACAGTTTTAAACTTCCATTCCAATGTAAGAGCAGAAAGACCAAAAGTTATATTTAGCATATTTATCATGTTCAGAGATTCAATGCCTACTTCCTTTTTCTACTTTCTTATGGTACAGACCAAAACCAAGAATTCACTGAGAATAATAGATATAATCTAACTTTTAAAAAAGAGAACCACATAGTAGTATTCTCTTTTAGCCACATGTGTAATAAACATACTCAAGTGAGACCTAGGCTTCATCTAGCCCAATTGTGTTAGTCAAACCAAGGACTGTTAAATGCACTCTCTTTTCCTCCTTTAAGATGAGTTGCAATAATTCACCTTAGATTATTTCTGTTTCGACTCACCCTTATCTATATAAAGTTCCACATTTCATGACAATCATTTTGCAACTTCTGAAATCGTTTGTTGTTTAACAAGACTGAAATCAACTGCTCTATAGAGAAGAGAAAGATGGGTTAAGAGCCTTGAAATTGTCTGTCGGAAAACAGAATATGCTATTATAGATTCCAATATGTAAAGAATATATTCCAATATGTAAAAAACAGTTATGCACTGCATAGTTCACTCCAGATTCAAAATGAAAAAATGCAGTTCATGGTGCATGAGGGCTGGGTAGGCAGAAATGGTGAGCTGTTGAGACAGTAGCAGCCCTGAGTCAAATCTGACAGGTGTTCTCTATACTGTAAGCTCTGGCAAAACTATTGCCCAGGATATCAGATTATAGGGCCTAAAGCAACAAAGCCACAGGTTAAAAAGCAAAATTGATTTCTAAGTCCCTTTATGAAAATCTGTGTTCCTCACTCACCCTTATCAATGTAAAGTCCACTTGCAGCCTTAGCTAAGGTTAGAACCACTGAGAAGCTCTTTAAATCCTCAGTCCTGGTCCCATTTCAGACTTACTTGGCCAAATTCTCTGAGTGTGGAACTCAGGCATCAGTAATTTTTTTAAAAACACCTCAACAACTTCCAAAGTGCAGCCAAAATGGTGAATCATAAAGAAATATATCCACCAGGAATTGGGCTTACTTTCTACTTCTAGATAGAATATGGATATTCCTCAAACTCATGGTTTGAGGTTATTGACCAGACTTTCTTACCAAAGATGCTCTTGCAACCATAGCAACTGTCAGAGAACAGAAAAAGGGAATTCCCTTTCTGAGGGAAGCAGAGACACTTGAAAGAATACAGTAAGCCATCATCATGGTGGATATTACACTAAGCACTAAAGTAATCCAACTTTCCCAAAAGGGGCCATGGCCCAGTGGGGGAAAGTAAGGTTTCAGAGCTTGAATATTCTGACCTTGGAAGGTACAGACTCTGGATATTAATTGGTGCCTCCACACCACAAAGCCTGCAATATTGGTAGTGCCACCTAAAGTATTTTTATCAAATCTCACAGAGTAAAGCACCTCATTAGACCTAAATGACTGAGACATCTTACAAAATTAGGTTGTTTAATCTTTTTCTCTGCCTCAAAAACCTCTTTATGAAAACATCAATATAAATATCTACTAAATACTTGTTAATTACATTTGCCTATTAAGCATAAGAAATAAATACAATTTGAAGCAAGAGTTAAAGAAATTAAACACCTGAGACAAGTTAATGATTACTCACTAACTGCATTATTATGTTATTTCACATCTCTTTTTCTTCCCCTAGTCCTGATATTACTTCCCAGACGCAAGACAGAGCTTTTCAAGTTCTGTTTTTAGCACCAATATTCTTAGAACTCATAGAAATTCAGAATGATGAGGGGGATAAAAGAGATGAATTCAGGCTACTCACCTGTGCCTCTATGGTGCCAAGCAGCAACTCTTCTGACATCCTGGGCAACACTCTTGCCAATTCTTACTGTGCTATTACAGAGTTATGCTCAGAGCCAGCAAGGAAATGTTTCCTCCTCTCTGAGCCGCACTATGCAGCAGAGTCCAGACCTCAGTTGTTCAGGCCAAAAATTGTTTCAAAATTCAGTGAAATCATTCTTTTGGTTTAACCTTTTATTCTCAGACTGTATCTGCATTTTCAGGTTAGGAATGGGTTCAAATAGCAGCTGCCATATGATAGAAGCTGGAACTTCTTGCTGTCTTTATTCTATGGACTTATTTCAGTTCTTGTTCGACTTCTCCTTAATGATGAATTACACTCATTTCTACAGAAACCTTAAGTGGGACATATCCCTCCCCAGGGCTTGGAAGAAGACACCCTAAAATGCCAAGTTCAATCCAGGAAGCATGAAGGCCTCACAACAAGGTGGGTATTGATTCTGTCCCCTTCCAGGTCTTATAGCACTGCTAACACCCAAATCTGGGCCACATTAGGAGTCCCCCAAAACTCTAATCTCATCCTAGACATGACTTTAAAAGATCTTTGAAAAGTAAGAATTCTACTGGTTTAGAGTCAAGGTTTGGAGAAGGAGGGAAAGGATAAGGACAGGGAAAGAATTAGTGACCTAGGAAGAAAGATTTCAACAAAATGTCACTGTATCCAGCTTCTTTGACTTTGTTGGAATACGAATTCTTATTATCATATTTGGTTTTCTGAACCTCAGAGCCATGTTAGGCTTTAAGCATTCAAATCATAAACTCACAGGGCTTGTAGTAAACACCTCATACCATGGACTTCCCTAATCTGGCAGGAAGAAGTCAGAGATATCACCATCTGCAATGCCAGAGTCTGAAACTACCACTGTTTTGCCAGCTCTCAAGAAGTTCACCTTTAGGAGATGTGTCACCGGGATGTGGCCCAGAAACCACAATGAGCTGAAGCAAAATGAGACTCTATGAATTCTGGCTAGTTTACTAATTAAATAAAAGGTCAGAAAAGTTATTTAAGCAAAGATATTTGAAATGAAATCTGAACTAACTCTGAACTTTCCAATAAAGCATCATATATTTTGTGACTATTAACTCTCCCCATTTGAGAGGTCATTGTGACTGTTCTTAACCTTGAATATGAGTAAGAGAAGTGCGCTATGCATATACTTCAACAATTGTTTGTTCTAGGCTCCTGAAACAAATATTGACTTGAAAGAGCTTTATGGTTTCAGCATCTCAGTGTGTGACCATGGCAGCATGGAGGATGAATGATTACTCAGAGACAAGACCTAGTTCAGTCACTGAGAGGCCCAGAGGGGCTATCTCAACCGAAAGTGCCCAGCATTAGTGAGTCTCCCAGGATAAAAATCCCCAAGGCCAAGAACTCTCTGGCTTTTATGTAGAATATCAGTATAAGAGAAGAAAAGCAGGAGAAAAGCAGTTTGGGAAAGGAACTGTCTCAAAGCCAGGGGAAAGGGGAAGGAAAATGGCCAGACACCCCATGCTTCACTAATCTAAATATCTTGTTGTTTAACCACTCAATTCCCACACAGCCTGTGTGCTTTTGCCCCATAGTCTAACCATTCACTCCTCAGCCAAATCCCTCACCTTTTGGGAAACTGAAAAAGGCATTGGATTGGGACCAGAAATATTCCTTTTCAAAAAAATTACAATTTATGCTGAAAATAATACCTCAGGAAATGCAAGTCCTTGAAAGAATGTCATTTTGTTTTGCTCTGCCTCACTTGCAGACATGAAAACTGCAAAATTTTGGTGTTCCATGCATCTTCCTAACCTTTGACAATATTGCATTCCATCCCATCATCACCCTCTTACATATAAAGATGGAACCTCTTCCTATAGCTTCCAGGTCCTTTATGAGTAGAGAAACAGGCTCAGTCCAGTGTTTATGCTCAGGCTACTCTGACTTGACCTCCAGAGAAAATTGGAAGAACTGGCTGTGTGGACAAGGGTTGGTCTGTTCTGTGTTTGTATGTGACCAGGGCATTTATCGGAGGTGGAGAACAAGGATGAAATCTGAGGTTCAGAGTGGAGAATTCTTTCAGATGCAGACAACACAGTGCGGGAAAACCTGCAACCATCGTTTTGTTTTGTGACAATTCATTTACAGAAACACATTACTTCCCATATTTCAACCTCAAATTTAGCACACCATGATACTTGGCCATAAGAGGTTTTTTCCCCAAGATTATGTAAGATAGGAAATCTCCAAACCCTTAAGTCACAGGACAGTGAGTTTATTATAGCAGGCACTCATACACAGAGGGAAAACTTAATCTTCCCATTGAATCAAACTTGGAGGCTGAGCACATGTGAACATCTTATGTCCCAAACCCTCATCCTGCTCTTGCTTTTCATTCACTCAGGTCCAGATCACCTCATTAAGAAAATGACTTACAGCTCAGCAGTGCATTGCTGAGTTTCTATTATTTATTTGCTTCTCAAATACAAAAGCACAGATCCAGGGATGGAACTGTAAACCCCCTTTAATACAAGAATAAAGATTGGTATTTCCATAAGGCCACAAAGAAAGACACTGGGTCTGGCTCAGCTATTCCCACGAGCTCTCTCCAGAAGTCAGAGGTAAGGGAAGCTGTATTTCCCAGTGTGGACATAGCATACACCTTTATTACTGAAAGAGGATGTTTTTATTTGCACTGCATTATATCCATAAATTCCATCCACTCAGCAAGTCAAATTATTGCTGGCCTCCAAAATACATTAAGTTTGGGTTTAAATCAGTCACTTTTGAAGATATACTGCAGCCCACTTCCTAGCCATATTTGTAATATATTCACCCTGCAAATGTTCTTTAAAATGCATGGTTTGTGGAGTTGTCTTACTTCAGTCAGCCCTGGGAAGATATAAGGAATAGAAGGTCTCATTTGCAGTTTCTTTGTGTGTGTGTGATTGTTCATGATCCCTTGCTGTAGAGATAATGGCTGCCAAAATGCTTTCACACTATGAAGAGAAAGTGCTGTCTGAATGTGAATCGAATTAGTATTAGTGATATAATAGTAAACAGCAATGAGAAAATATAGAGCCCTGAGCCGTTTATGTTAGAATTTGGTGACAGCAGACAGGCTTTTCCAGATAATGGCAGGAAGCGGAGAGCCAAGGAATTATTTGAGATGCTTAATGGTGTTTGGCAAGATTACAATATGCTTAATGAAGATACTCAAATTCCCTTGCCTTTACCTAGACTTCCTATTTTACAAAGTCACATTTGTGTTTTTCATCGACTGTCATTCAAATAATTTCCACACACAATGAAGAGTTTCAGATTGAATGGGGAAACTAGGTTGATTATCCTTTCAAGCGGCTGAGAAAGGGAGATACAGGAAAATAGAACCAGATTTCCATTGCTCCTTTGGGGAAGAAGCCCTGTTTTCTGTGAACTCCCCTTTATGAAGTTGCTGTCTCTGGCATGGGGCAGGATATGTGCTGTGGGAGGAATACGCCTGGTGGCCCCCAACCAGATGCTCAGCTTTTCTCGGAGGTGACAATTGAAACTGGGGCCTGTTGAGTCTACCCAAAATAAGACATTAGGATAGTTCATTACCTGTCACAATTGCTTATGCTCACCTTATTTCAAAAGACTATATTTTTATAGCTAAAAGTTGCAAACACCTTACTAAGAAAAAAGGCACCACAGAATTCTGCATCCTGAAAGTAACATCTTTAAAACAACATGGTAACAACTGCTCTATTGCATTCCAGAAACTGAGCATTCATTTTCCCTCCCAACACTACTTGTGAAGTCCTTTCCCACCAGTGCAAGCAGGCCTGCTATAAACAACACTTGGTGAATATTAAGATAAAAATTTCATATAAGTAAGCACTGGTTTTTAGCACTTGCCAATTTAATATACCTATTATATTCTACCTTCTCTGATAATCGTATTTCTGCATAGATTTGGGGTCAACAAATAATTTCAGGGTATAATAATATTAATAGTGACTAATATTTTGATAAATCTTATGCCAAGAACCTTTCTGTGCACATTTATTATCCCCTTTATCCTCCTATGAACCTTATGAGAGATGGTGTTTCCATTTGGCACTGAGGAAACCAAAGATCTGGATATTGCTCTCTCCAGAGCATCTTTAATCATTACCTATGTCTATCACCACAATTACAGTGAAGACCAGAGTTCTCTTGGAAGTGGCTTGTATCAGCTTGTAGGAGCTAATTGTTAAATTTTCAGGAAATTTGTAAGCTGGTTGTTGGCAGCCTGAAATTGGCCATAGTGGGAGCATTTACACTATGGAAATTGGCAAGTGCTAAAAATCAGGGCTTTGGTTTTGGTTTTGCAGAGAGAGAGAGAGAGAGAGAGGTTTAAAATACTTACAAACATACTACTGCCGAGGAAGAACTTTTCCAAATATCACAGAATTATTTTATTGCTTCTCCCCCTCCAAATTGTTCGTTAAAACAGGACAACTATCTGGTGAATGGTACTAGGCCAAGAATAGACTGGTCTAGCACAGTGTCAGCTCCATTGTCCCATCTGGTTTGATTCTGTCCTTTCTCTTCAACCACTGTCACATTTACAGCCCATGGTGAGTAGCAGAACAAATGAAAACATTGGTAACTGTTCTGATGAAAAATTATGCAAGTTGAATTTAGTTGTTGTGCCTCAAAATTCAAACTCTCAGACTAAAGAGCACCAATTAGCTCTTTCCCAACTCTTTTACTTTCCATCAGGTAAATGGAAATACTAAGGGAAGAGAGATTCTGAACACAGAGGACATCCCTTTATATCCACAACAGAATCTGCACTGGAAAGAGGCATGCTCAATATTTTTATTATCATACAATTAACATTTATTGAGTGTTAATAGTGAGTTCGCATATAACACAGAGACCATTACTGTACCTGGTTTCTTGGCAGATTGTAGGAACAGCATGTCTTTGATATCTTGGATGGCACCTAGCTTGCTATAATTTCCCAATGAAGTCAGTTGTTACTAATTTTGTGAACATCTGTGCATCGAATTCATTAAATGACTAATGAATCCAAACATACAAGGTTCATAAAGATATTTATATCTGACATTAACAAAATGACACTCCTGCTTTATTCCTCTACATGACACCCTTAAGACAATCAAGGTGTTTTCTTAGTTGTTGTTGTTTTGTTTGTTTTGTTTCTGCTTTTTTGACACTTCTTGGAACCTGGTAGGGGAAGATAAATGGCTGAAATGAATACCTTCAAATATCTTCCATGGGACTGGGGCTCTAAGTGGTCAGTGAATGTGGGACAGAGAGTAAAGAACAGGAGCCAGGAGTTCAGTGAGAGCCAGAAGATACCCATATCCCCTAAAAGTCATTCATACTAAAATCTCAGCAAACATCTACATACAGGTTTTTGTGTGGACATAAATTCCAACTCCTTTGAGTAAATACTAAAAAGCATGATTGCTGGATTGTACAGTAAGGGCATACTTACTTTTGTAAGGAACCACCTAACTGTCTTGTAAAGTATCTGTATCACTTTAAGTCTCACCAGCAGTGACTCTGTTTTCCATAATGAATTTTTTAGGACAGGAAAAATATTGTGTATGACATTTGAATGGTGGATACATCCATGTGTCCAAGCCTACACCAAGACTGAACTCTAAAGTGAACTGAAGATACTGAGTGAAAATGCTGTGTCAACACAGTTTCATTGATAGTAATAGGTGTTCAATTCTGGGGGTGGCAGGGAGGGCTGATAATGTGAAAGCATGTGTGGGTACCTGAACCCCTGCAGGCCAGTGCTGCCATCATTACCACTAGTCAGGAGGTCCTCAGGTAAGACTATGCTTTAAAAAATAACAATTACAATGCTCCATTCTTAGATGCTAAAACATTCTGGAGACAACTGAAAGATACTATTTTTCATAACCTCTGAACTGAAAGCCAAGCCTTGGGCTTTCCCTCCTAAGTCTGACATTCCCTGGCTCAGAACCTTGAACCTGTTATTGGATCTCACTCTTGTCTTAGGTGTAAAAGGATTAGAGGGGCTAGATTTTTCAGCTCCAAAACATTCTCAGCTTTTTCTACTGAGGAGAAAAGCAGGAGGTTGATAATTGTTGGTCAATGAAACTTTAGTCCAAAGTTTGAAAACAATTGCTCATGCTTGCTAGTTCACTATCTAAATAAAAGGTTTCCATGGAGGCCTAGCAGAGACACCTTCCAATTTCATATCCTCTGTTGTCATTCCTTTTCCCTTCTTGCTGGGAGTCAGGTTTGCAAAATAGAAATAGGTTTGGCCTGAAAAAGGAAATCAGAAACTTGGAGAATCTGGAACTCTGAAATGTCTCTCCCAGATTCTCAGAGATGTAGTACTTTGCAAGGAATGTCTGAAGTTGTAGAGGGAGATTAGACAACCCTAACCCTAATAACCCTTAACAGAGAGACAGGACCCAGAAAAGGGCTTTATTTACTGCCAATACCATCCACAACAAGAGATCAGAGTACTCTTCCAAGTTGCATTTGCTTAAGCAAAACTGTCTCTGTCACTGAAAGTATGTCTGTCCTAATTTGCGTTTATTCTGTTAAGCACTAGACTCTCAGAACATGTTCTTCCATTATCTTTCCAAGTCAAGCTGTGAAATAGTGAAAATGAAAAGACTTCCAGAGGGAAAAAGACAGTATAAATTGTTTCATCCTTTACACTGGAAAAAATGAGCCAGTTTTCTGATCCTCAAATCCTTCATTCATAAAATTAGAAAAACAACTCTCCCTCCAAACTTTTGTTGCTATATAGATCAAATTAGTAATACTTTTAGGTTGTGACAGAATGCATCATTTATTGATACTCCATAAATATGATTTGATTGGAGAATTATGTTGTCCGTATTACATGAGTGGCTTATTTTTTCCCTTTGTGACTAGAAAGGCATTAGTCATGCATCTTATACTCTTGGAAAAGGAAAATGGAATACTCCAGATCCTCCAAATTTCTAACAACTAGTTTACATGCAGGGAACTTATAGCACCTTGGCTGCATATGTTGCTGTTTCAAGTGCCTCAGCATTGTATTAGAGAGAAGTTTCTATACCACCATAGCAACCAAATAAAAATGCAAAATACTCACCAGTCATCCAATGTTTTGATTAAAAAATTAACACACAAATGTTTACTAGTCAATAGATTAGTTATGCTGCATGATGGGTGACACTGATAAACCCAAGAGAATCACAGAGTAAGAAAGCACCATGGGCCCCAGAGATCTTCCAGGGGGGGTTCCTTTAAGGACAAAAGCCTCCTCCAGCCTGGCCACAAAGGAGCCTCAGTTCCAGCACAGCATGGGGTTCCCTGACCATGCCAGGTAAGCTATCACTTTTATGAAAAGCAAAATAAATCACAAAATATGTTGCATCACTTGATTCCCTGACTCCTCATGGTTAAACCTATTCCCTGTCTGCTAGCCATAAACATGATCACTCTTACCTTTCAGGCTCGGGTAATCTAATATCAAGCAGCGGATGGGCTCAAATGCTGCAGGCAATCTAAATCATATCCATAACACATCAAATATTCATTCATACACCAGTTAATAATTTAGCATGTCTGGCTGAGGGTGTAGCTTAGTGGCACAGCACCCACCCAGAAAGGGTGAGGTCCTGAGTTCGAGTCCAAGAACCAAAAAAAAAAAAAAAGAATTTAACATATCTGTGCACAAGGTACAAAGGCATATAAAAAATCCAGTTATTTGGCATAGTTTAACTAATCGATGATATTTCGACAACTTAGCATAGCATCTATGAAGATCAGTTTATTTGCTATTCTGTAAGCATAGTGTATAGTATTTATATTGATGATACTTAAAGAAAAAACAGCATTATTCAATAAATAACATGGTTAAAAATACTTAGAATTTAGTGCTGTTACCTTCTAGGACAATGAAAGGCAAAAAGTATTCAGAAAAATTATTTGATATTTTGATATATTCACTCTCATTGCTCAAGTAAGAACAGAAAATGTGCAAGTGTGTTTTTACTTGGTACAACAAAGCAACCCAATAAAAAGGTAAAGTATGGTGAAGTATACAGCCTTTATGATATTCCGTGAAATTACTCCACTTTTATAAAGAATGATATCCATGCTAGTAATGGCTATAAAAATGTGGAAATGTAAAAGAATAGAGATTAAATATAGGATTTATCTACAGGCTTCAGTACATTAAACTCTTAACATTTTTGAAATATGACAATAACTTAGACCCTCAACATCAGAATAATAAAGGAAATTTTAATGGTGACCTGTGCCTTCAAGTCTAAAATATGAAGTTTTGTTGTTTTAAAGGTTTTTTTTTTTAAACTTATTTTCTAAATTTGTTGTTACAGCAATTGGTCAGTTTAGCCCACCAGACTAAGACATTTGGAGTCTGCTGCTGCGGTGCCCATTCTGACCTTACACACAAAAAGTGGAAACCATCCCTGAGCTTCCTCTCTCAGCCTCACGCCAAGTGGGAGTTTAAGCCAAGCTACCTGGATAGAATTCACGGCAGCAATGGATCACACCTGAGGGATAGGGAAGGTGCTCAAGTCTAAATCCTCTACCCATGAAGCACGCTGGATCTGTGTAGCAGAGTCAGGCTTAGGTCTGCAAGGTATCAGGGTATGACAAGGCCATTCCTCCATCTGTTACCTGTGAAGCCTCCCAAATGAGGCACAAACTGACCTGCTATGCTTCTGTAAAATGTGGAAGGAAAAAGTCAGACCACTGCAGTAGGTATCATTTCTGCAAGGATTCAGCACCTGCCCATCAGGACTAGAGACATCTTGATAAGTAAATTTGGGGTCGTCAGGGAGGCAGCAAAGAAAAAAGCATGATCCCTGTATTACACAGACATAGCAGAATGGGTATTGGATAAGGCTTATATCCAGAAATCCAAGCCTGGGAGAAGGAAAAAGGAACAGAGAACACAAAGAAGGCCTGGGGCATCAGGAGACGGTGGGAGAATGGGAGGTACACGGGCAAGAGATAAAGCACAATTTCTAAGTCTCTGTTCTCTCTTCATTCCACACAGCACCTTCTGGCTCTCCTCTTACTTAGGTCTCACACATGCCACACAAGTTGGTAGATAAAAGCAACCTGGTAATTACTTTTTAAAACAAAAACTCCCCAAGGAGTTCCCGTTTAAAATGACATCTGAGTAATGGCCCTGATGTAGTCTCTTCTACCAAAAGACACACGCGCGCAACCACACACACACACACACACACACACACAGCGGCAAAGATTTACACTGCGACCAAAAATTTAAATCGACAGTCAACCTTGTCACTAACTGTAAGGTCAATGGGCCTGGAGTTTTAAAAGCAATTAGTGGCCCACCTGTGCTTGCCACCAGACCTAGAGAAAGCCCACCTGTCCGAAGTGAAAAAGGCTCATTATTCTGTCCCCACAGCCTGCCACCTGGCTCATTAAATCAGAAAGCCATTCTTCACTATGTAAATGCTGCTTTCTAAACTGGAGTATTGTTTCCCTTCCACATTCAATCCCTCAGCAGCAGTTTTTTTTCATAAAAAGAACCAGTGGCTACCTAGAAAAGCACCGGTCAGCTAGAAGACATTGAGGGGGAGGGCAGGCTTTGGAGGTGCCTCATTATAACTGGGAAGGTGTTCCTTAGGAGAAAGTAAGGAAAGAGAGAGTGAAAGGAATACCACATAACCCAGCTTGCATGTTAGAAGGAATGGAATGAAGGCAGGACTCAAATTGATACTGGATCACCACTTATAAAATGGAAGCAAGTTGAAAACCTGAAATTGAAGTAGTCGCTCTGGACCCCAACTGGTCCTCCATCTGTGGTTATGTAAAGGGCATCCAGTGGACAGTAAGTAGGACTTGCTGTAAACACTAGGTCTAGATACATCCCTTTCGTTAGGAAAAGGGACAAAAAGGTAATTAACAAGTGCATTTTGATAAATGAAATAGAAGTAGACACACTCCTATCAACTAAGACATATAAACAACGTAAGAGTAGAGTTATTATGCTTTCAAAGGATTGGCAATAAACACTGAAAACATCTATGCATTTTGATTACATTAAACAATTATTGAAAAATATGTTAGGAACAGAAAGCAAGTGTCACAAACTTTTCATTAAACAGAAAATGTTGTGTAAAAATAATACCAATCATACCCATCTTAAATCTAAATTTATGTTTAAAAAAATAGGAAAGTGATGGAAGAAACAGAATAAAAGAATATTAACCTCTTCCTTGTCTCTAAGATGTTTTTAAAGTTATATTTCAATTCTTCATTTTGAAAATCTGAGGAATATTAAAGAATGGTTTTGGGTGGCAGAATCCACCCTCACATGGTGTTCTCCCCAGCCAACACCATGCCCTGGCCACAGTCACCCACAAATTCCAAGCCCACTCTGTATCTTGTTTCCCCTGAATACTGACCAGCAGAGGAGCTAAACAACCCACCAACCTGATCAAGGACTATGCTAGTCCCTCAGGAGAGAAGGTAAGCTCTAAAGAGTCAGCAGTTTTGAAGAGAAATAACAGACCTGGACAGCAGCATTAACCTCAATCCAAGCCCACAACTCATATAAACTATAAAAACAGCCTTTAATTTGACTCAAAGTGATTCCTTCATGGCAGGTTAGAACTGGAGAAGAAACTCAGTGGACTGGCCATATTACCAATGACTGTTTCATCAGGTTTCATTTTACAAAGGAATTGTTTAAAATTGAGTCACAGAGCAACTACAATTTCACTTTAGAGTTTCCAGTGTTATCCTTCCACAGTGACTAGGTGAGAGATAGCTATAGGAGACAGCCACAGAGAAGGTGTGGGCTAGACATAGACTACCTGAGAAGTTTAAGCTCAAGTTGTGAAGGACACGGGCCCTACCCTGCATGATGAGAAACCAGGCCAGATGAGTACGGCTTTCAGAGGTGTCTGGATCTAAAAATGCTTGTACCGAGTCTCACAACCTGCTTAAACTCCCACAGCCTACTTCCAGCAGATATTAGTGGTTTGGTTACTCTCCCCATCTACCAACATAAGCAAAGAGACACCTTGGCATGAATGGTTGCCACAGTCTGGAGTATATGGACAGAGAAGCCTTTGAAGCAGCGGCACACCTCAAAACACTGACAGGCTCTAAAGCAATTTGCTGGATTCCAAGGCTGCAGATATTGCAAAGAAAACACTTGTTCAAAAAGAAAGGGGAATTCTTTTGGACTCAATTTTTTTTTCTTTTTCCATCATTGGTTTTTTGGCAGACTTGAGGGTTTTCCTTTTTTCTTTCTTTTCTCTTCTCCTTTTGATTCTTTTTTATCCTTTGTTTCTCACTCTGTCAATATTTCATTTGTCTTAAGGTTTATATAAGTATAGATCTTGGGCCGGGATTTAGCTCAGTGGTGTAAGTGCCTGCCTGGCAGGCATGAGGCTGTGAGTTCGATCCCTGATACAAAAAAAAAAAAAAAAAAAA
>RJWM01035542.1:0-18831 GCA_004363535.1 Dasyprocta punctata
AAAGGGGATATGCAACTATAACTCTGATGAATTCAAAGTTCCTGGTTTGGGGCTCTTTTAAAATGTAGTCTGATGGAACACTCAAAAGTTTTCATAAAGGGTACCAAATTTAGTACCTACTGAAATGTGTACAAACAGCACTTTAATTTCTCAGATGTTCAAACACATATAAATATATCATTTGTATATCTTAGATACAAAAATATTTACCTTGTGGCAAGTTTTCAACTGTATACAGGCAGAGAATATTAGATATAATCTATAATAGTATCTATTTTTTTGAAAATAAAACCCTAGTATATAGACAGTAAAACACAAATGTTACTAAAGAACCTACATTTATCTTCAGAGAACTTCAGCTGTTCAACACTATTTTATTTCTACAAGTTCATCCGCAAGTTTGGATCTTCTTTTCTTTTGTCTCCAACAGCCAGGTATTGGACCCCAGGCCTTGTGCATGCTAGGTAAGTGCTCAATCACTGAGCTACATTTCCAGCCCTGGATTTTCTTTATTATAAAAATGAACAGTACTAGCATCGCGGTATCTTTGCAACTGCTTAAAAAAAAGGTACATTCTTAGCATACTACCAGATGAACATGAGGAATAAATACAACCATAACTTCTTTCTCCATACAAAATTTGTAAGCTCTTGCTTCTAGCAACTTTCTCAACTATTCTTCCAGTGAGAAACCTCAAACAGACTATGTCAGAATATACTTCATACACTTTTCCACTGATCTGACTTTTCAGTTTGTCTTTCCTTTGCCTTTTCTTTGTTCTTCCTCACTAGAAGTGCTGACACGATATCACTACCTATATAATTCTCTCTAGTTATTAAAATTTTATTTTAAACTGTCTTTTTTTCAGGCAATAGAGAATAACAGTTAAAAGTTGACACAGAATCAAGCAGCTTGGGTTCAAATCATGGTTCTATCATTTGCAAGGTTTAAGTGAGATACTAAATTCTCTTTGGTTCCTCATCCATAAAAAAGAGGCAGTAATAGTATCTACTTTAGTGTTCGTGTGAAGTTAAGCGAGATAAACCATGTAATATTTATTCTAAAAATACTCAAATATTAGCTACGATATCAATGTTGACCAGACCATTACAGACCGCGCAATACAAAATTGCTAAATGAGTATCTAACAGCGGGGCAGAACTAGAATGAAATGTCTAACCAGCAGGATATTCAACAACTGAGGCAGTACAGATAATGGGAACAGGACTATAGAAGAAGGGACCAAAATGACAGAAGATTATACTAGTAACTGAGTTATAAAAGCTCATTTGCTTTATTGTATCTTTAAAATAGATCTAAAGTAACTCTTGTTATATATAGATAGGTCCATTAAAAACCACGTTAGCACATCTCCAAAATTCAGTTAAGATGGCCAAGGACAAGTCTATACCCTAAAGCAATGTTAGGTGGCTGCTGCCTGGTTCAATAAAGTTTCTTTTTTAAAGATATGATTAGCATTGACTTCATTCACTTAATGTACTTTTTTTTTTTTTTTTGTACTGGGAATCGAACTCATGACCTCATACTTAACAGACAGGTGCTGTGCCGCTGAGCTATATTCCCTCAATAAAAGTAATGAGGTCAAGGGGAAGAAAAGAAAATGACTAGATAGCAGAACTATAAAGACATTAAACAGCTGCTGTAATTCAAACAAACTGAAAACTATCAACCTAACTGAAATCTGGCAACCTAACCCAAAGAGATGATGAAATGTGATCCCTAAGCATTCTGTCCAAGCAAGAAGACTGTGCCCACCCTAGAACAAGGTTAACTTGATACTTTCCCTTAAAATAAGAACAAGTATGGAAGCTTCCTTACTGCCTTCTGAGCCTCTAGTCTTGCCCTCTACCATTCATTTTTCCAATAGCCCCAAATTATCTGCCTTTCATTTTTTTTCTTTCTGCTTTTTAGAAGGCATCCTACTATCTTGCCCACATTCCTACAACCTTGGCTTCATCTAATCCCTTAGATGGGCATACAGGCATGTAACACCATGCCCAGTTTTTTTCTTTTGTTATTTTAAAAAAAGCATTATGAGGAGATAGCTAGATATGACAGTGGAAACAGGCAGATCCTCTTCCCCAAAAGCAATTATAAATCTCAACAAAATTGACAAAAACCATTTCAGCAAGCCAGAAATCCAACAAATAAAACACTGTAGTTTCTGATTGGAAAGCTCTTGAACCTCAGGTAGAAACGGCTGGAATCTCTGAAATTCTGGCTTGGGCAGTTCCTATTCACCCTACCTCAGCTTCGGCAGTGAGAAAGTTCTACTAGGGTAGTGCAGGCTATCACTGTGTGGTGTAAGAGTGCTTGCCTTCATATAAGGCTGTATACGATGCCTAAGCCCAGTGGCATTATCAGTGGAGGTGATTCCAAAAGGAGAAGCACTGAGAGGTCAAATGTTCAGCTCTAGTATCCTGAAGTAGGGAAAACAAATCTCTGTCAGGTACTTTAGACACTGGAAAGGACCTATGCTAGTCACACATTCTTTGTTGCATGCACACAAAAAAAAGATTCACAAGGATCCAGCAGAAAGTAAAGCTGGAACAGACTTGGAAAAGTCCTGAACAGTGAATGTACTCTCCTACCTACGGATCCATCTGTAGAGGAAAGAAGCTGCATTAGTCAGTGCAGTATTTATTAGACAAACAGATTTAGTGCAAGATATACAAATATAAGAATTTACAAGATTGGCATATAATGGCCACCTGCAGAGTCCGGTGTTGAAAAGTGCAAAAGTGCTCTCTGTGAGCTGGAGATCCGAAGGATCCAGTTGAAGGCCTGGAGCTCACTATAGTGTGCTGTGCAAGTCTGGTATCAGGAGGCTGAAGAGTCTGTGATAGAAGCCTAAAAAGTCTGCGCTGGAGGTTGCAGTCTGCACTGGAAGCCAGGAGCCAGCATCTAAGGTGAAGGTGAAGAATGGAACTCCTCTAAAGAAACAGAAGCAAGTCTTCTTTCTGTGTTTCTCTTTTATTCCATTCCGGCAGCAAGCCTATTGGTTGCTGTCACCCACACCCAGTGTGGGTCTTCTGCCTTCAGTAAATCCCTTCAGCCAACTCAGAACTATGCTGTTCCAATTTAGTTAGGCGTTTCTTACTCAAGTTGACACAATCAAGTAACTGTCACAGAAGCCTTATTCACTTGCATTTTTTTTTTAGCACAATCTCTGTCCAATCACTGGCTAAGCAAACATAAGGGAAAGCCCTGGGAAGCCAGGCCATAAAACAAGAATTATTTTAAAATTTTGAGCAGAGATATCAATATTTATATACCAGTAGAGACATATTTCACATATTTATCTGTAGTAAGTTATTATAAGACCAACAACCTTCAGGGAGGAAAAATCAGTATTAAAGGGTACTAATACTGTATTATCTGCAATGTTGAGTTTTAAAGAAATTATAAGGCATGTAAAGAAACATAGTAAGGGGGAAAACAGCAGTCAATAGGAAGTTTCTCTGTCCCAAAATATTATATTTAGAAAATAAAGATTAATAACAATCTATAGATATATTCAAAGAACTACAACAAATCATGTTTTAAGAGTTAAAAACGAAGCATAGCAACAATTAATCAAATAGATTCGGAGTAGAAATTACTTTAAAATAATTAAATGAAAATGTTGGAGCTGAAAAATAAAACAACAAATGAAAAACTCACTAGAGAAGTTTAACAGACTTTGTAGCAGAATGACTAAATACATTTCAAAATTTTCAAAAACTCATAGAAGTTTACAATTTTAAGAACAGAAAGAAAAAAAGACTGAAGAAAAACTAACAGCATCAAACAACTTTGGAACAACATACACACATAATGAACATATAAATGGGAATCTCGGAAGGAATAGAAAAAAAGGAAGAAGGAAAAAATCTGAAGGAGTAACAGTGTTGAAAAAAACATCCTCAAACTTACTGAAACTTACTGAAAAACAGTAATCTACAGATCCAAGAACTTAATAAATTCAAGGTAAGTTAAACAAAATTGATTCACACCGAACACATCTTAGACTGCTGAAAATCAAAGTGAAAATCTTAGAAACAGCAAGAAAAAAATATCATGGGCAAGGACAATCAGTGTGTTAGAAGCTGACTTCTGATCAAAATACAGTTGTTCCTCAGTATCTGCAGGGAATTAGTTCTAGGGGCTGCTATGCATATCAAAACCTGTGGATGCTCAACTTTCCTTTATAGCGGTTTTCGCATGTGACCTAAGCACATCCTCTCATATACTTTACTTGCTGGTTGCAGGGCCTTGGACAAGCTGCATGCCTCTTGTGCCATGGTCCCTGCCCTCCATATACTTGAATTTAAATGATCTCTAGGTTTATAACACCTAGTATCTTGTAAATGCTATGTAAATAGGTATGTTGCTGTATTACTTTAGGAATGACAAGCAAAAAAGTCTGCACATGTTCAGTACAGATGCAATTTTTTCCCCACAAATATTCTCAACCCACAGTTGGTTGAAATCATGGATGTGAAACCCATGGATATGAAGGGCTGACTATACTTTTAAAAACTTATCACACTAAAAACATATGATCAGACACAATGGAAGCTAGAAGGCTCTGGGATAACATTCAAAGAACTGAAATTTTCAAAAACTGCCAATCACAAAATCTATATTCAACACAACACTACAACTTTTAAAAAAAAGGGAAGAATTTAGTGCTAGCAGATCCAACTTATAAGAAATACTGAAACTGAAAGAAAATAACACTAAAGGGTAAGTCAAATCCACAAGTAAAAATTAAGAGCAGGGAAAGTGGTAAATATAAGGATTAATATGAAAAGACCATAAATATAGGTTTTGGATTTCTTCTATTGATCTCTTTTAAAAACAAGATAATTTCTTTTAGAAAAAAGATAATACAACACTACATTATTGGGCTTCTACATAGTGTCCATGTGTTTAAACATACATTCATACACACTATATGAATAAATGACAATAACAGCACAAAGAAAGGACAGGGAATAAAGCTGTACTAGGCAGTATATATATTTTATTGGAATTCAGTTGATATTAATCTGAATTTCAATAAAAATTTGTTAAGTAGATTGTAATACATTAAAATACATATTTCAATACCTAGGACCATCACTAAGAAATACTGTTTAAAAAGAATTAAAATAACATAGTAGCACAGCTACTTAATGCAAAAGAAGATAGTGAAGGAGAAATAAAAATAATCAAGAACCAAATAGAAAACAACCAGCAAATGGCAAAGGTCAACCTAAACAATTATTACAATAACCTTCAAAGGTCTAAACACCCAGTCAAAGGGTAGAAACTGTAAGGATGGAAAATAATAAACATGATCTAAGTATGTGCTGTTTATAAGAAACACATCATAGATTGAAAGACATGAATAAGTTGAGAGCAAAAAACAAAAAGCATGTACTATGAAAACAGTAGTCATAAAAGACCTAAGTAACCACATTTAAGACAAATATTGGATAAAAGATATTTCATAATTGTTACTGTTGATAGTGTTGCATCAATATCAACAGTAACAATTATAAACATAAATATACATAAGCACATAAAGCAGAACATTTTTACATAAAGCAAAAAATGACACAATTGAGGAGAAAAGGAAAGATTTCTGTTACAGTTAGAGATTTCAATTGTAGCTAGAAATTTCATTTTTTCACTCTGAATAATTAACAAAGCAAGGATGAAAATTAGCAAGGACACAAAAGACTTGTACACTGTCAATCAACCTGACCTAACTGACCTCTACAAATCATCCCACCCAATGTATGCAGAATACACATTGTTTTCAACTATATACAGATCATTATCCAAGGCAGACTATTAGGCCATGAACACATCTCGAAAACTTAGAAGAACTGAAATCACACTCAATATATATGTGACATAGTAGAAGTAGAGATCAACAGAAAAACATGCCTCCAAAAAAGATAATACAAATGGCCAATCACACATGAAAAGATGTTCGACATTATTACCAGAAAACACGAATAAAACCACAATGAGGTACCATTTCACATTCATAAGATGACTATAATCAAAAGACAGAAAATAACAAGTATAGGCAAAGGGATGGACAAATTAGAAACCCTCATAATTGCTGGTGGGAATGTAAAATGATGTCAACACTGTGAAAATAGTCTGGCAAGCCAGGCATGGTGAATCACACCTACAATTCCAGCACTTGGGAAGGGTGAGGCAGAAGGGTCCCAAGTTCAAGTCTAGACTGGGCAACTTAGAAAGACTCTCTCTCAAAATAAAAAATAAAACAGACTGAGGATGTAGCTTGGTATGGAGGTATGGGTTCTATCACCAGTACCACAAAAACAAATAAACAAAAAAAAACAGTTTGAAAGTTCCTCAAAAGGTTAAAAATAGTGCTCACATAGGCAGCACACATTCTAAAAAGGTTAAAAATACAGTTAACATGTGAACCAGCAATTTCACTTCTTAGGTTTCCAGTCAAGAGAAATGAAAAGCATTTATCTACACAAAAAACTTGCACATGTATCATTACAAAATAGCGTTATTCATAATAGCCAAAGGGTAAAAATAGCTCAACGAGCACATCGGTTGATGAAGAGATAGAATGTAGTAAATCCATACAAAAGAATATTATTTAAATATAAAAAGAATGATACAAGCTACAACATGAATCAACCTCAAAAACATTATGTTAAGCAGAAAAAGATACATACAAGACTATGTGTTGTGTTAGTCTACTTATATACTGTCTAGGTAGGGCAAATTTATTGCTGAAAGCAGACCATTGGTTTCCTAGGGTTGAGCATGGGAGTCTGAATGAATGCTAAATAGACACAAAAGAAATATACGTGTTGGGGGTGATGGCTGCACAACTCAACATTTTTATTAAGATCATTGAACTGTACACTATGACAAGTGAAATTTCATGGTATTAAAAATCATACTTCAGTAAAATAGTTTTAAAAAGTGAAATTTTTAAAATTATATATAAAACCATTAAGTTTTCATTATGAACTGTAGATTATATAAATATAGTAGTACACAGAGGAAAAAAGGAATTAAGGTGTGTTAGGTACATGTACCAACTTCACACAAAGAAAGTAAACATGTACTGTGAACATGTACTAACAAAAAAATAACTGAACATTCCAGGGACTGACATGTGTTATCTATTTCTTGAAGTCTCACTAGAACTAAAATAAAGGAATGTCATTTGAAGGCATTATATTTGTCAAGTTTCCCTTTGCTGGGACAAAATACTTGACATCTGCTACTTAAAGGAAAGGTTTATTTTGCCACAAGATTAAAAAGGTTTCAAGGTAGGTTCCAAGGAAGACACATCATGGCAGAAGGGCATGGTGAGAGAAAGCTGCTTAACTCATGGTGGTTCTGATTGACCCAAAGAAGAAGGGGCCAAAAACCAGATATAGTCACTACAGTCCTTTTCTCTAGAACTTAGACCTTTTGTTTGTTTTTTGTTTTTTTACCTTAGTTTTCTCTTCCACTTACTTAAGCTATGGTTGCTTCTACTCTAATCAACAGAACCTCACCTACTTTTGATCTTTCATGAATTCCTCACAATAGATGATTTCTGCTTTGGAGCACTGGTTTTAGTTTTTAATATATCTTTCTGGAATTAAAAAATTTAACCTACCAAGAGAGATGGGCTCGTGAATTCAGTTCATTACCTTGAACAAATTCCTAGAGGAATCCTATGACATTAATTTAGACTAAAATGCCATTCGACTATATTAATGTTTTATGTAAAATGAATTCTTAACTTTAGCACAAAGTCCAAGTTCTCTCACCTGATATACTACATCCTTAACCTTACTTTTGTCTATGCTGTCCCTCAGGCAGAAAAGTACTGTCCTTTCTCACTACCTGTGTTCACCTGACACTGTATAAGAAATCCTATTTACATGTTCGGATTCACTACTAAATTGTGAAATCAAAAACAAAGACTGACTCCTCAGCACGTAAGAACCTATCACATGGTAAGTATTCATTTTATAAATAAGGATCAAGAACTAAAACACCACAGAATCACAGGGTGAGAACTCAGACCCAGAACACGAATTTAAAGCTAGAATGGACTTTAAAGATCAGGTTGTGCCAGGTATGGTAGTGCATGCCTGCAATCCCAGTACTCTAGAAACCTCAGGGAGGAGGATCATGACTTTGAGCCAAGCCTGGCAACCTGAGCAAGACCCTGTCTCAAAATGTAAAACTTTTTAAGAATGCTGGGTAGGTATCTCACCGTGAAAGCCTTGGATTCAATCCCCACTCATGCACGCACACAAACCAACTCATGTCTGCTAAATAAACAAAGCTTTAGGACCTAGTAACTCTATGCAAACTTCCCTGTATTACCATAGAATAAATCACTTCATCAAATATGACCCATTGCATGTGATTCATACCCCACTTTCTTGAAGCTCTTATCTCCCTAGGTTGTTATTAATTTTTTCTCTCAAGGTCCAAGGTGGTGCACATTCATTTTTGTGTCACCTACACTTTGGTAAGTACTAAGGAAATATTTATGGTACTAGTGAATGAATGTTCAGAAGAATGGAATTTTGTACTCATTTGTACTAATTCAAGAACAGGCAGCAAGTCAACTAATCTTTCCAAGTCAAAATTTCTCAATTTATATTATGGGAATAACACTCCTTTTTGGTTATTTCACGAATCAAGTAGAATGATCTCTTTGAAACCAATATGGAAAACAGTGACAGGCAACCACAATAAAAATCATATCCTCTGGATAAAATTAGTAAGAAAATATATAGCAATGAGCTACAGAGATAAATATTCTGAATTAAGGGAGAAAAATGTCCTTGACAGCCTGGATGGCTTTAATTGTAGATATTAAATCAGTACAGGTTTTTACCAAGCAGGTGTCATCCTCTCTGCCATATGGCATGAGCCCCAGGGCTCTTCCTTTGCACTAACAAACAACATAGCTGTGACTTTACAGCAGTCACCTTTATAAGACCTCTTGACTTGTTTCTCTGTTCCCTGCCACAGTGGAAAAAAAAAAAAAAAACTGGCATGGGGGTTCAGAAGACTCTAGTTTTAATATGGTTCTAACTATAAGTCTTTAGAAAAGGGTGTTTTTCTACTTGTGAAATGGGGGTGATAATACTCCTTAACAAGACAATTGTGAGGACTATTATGCTAATATAGTTATTAACACTGGCAGAACATGCCTTCAATAAGTGATAGTTGTCACTCTTCTAAAATAGCCTGAGGTGTTTGAACCACAAGGCACAACTCAACTTTGTTTAGGCCCTTTCTTCAATAATTTATTGCTCAAAGAGCTAATATTTGCAAATTCTTATCCCCTTTTTAATCACATCACTTTCATTTGATGGAAGACAACGTATGTGCAGACCAGGAATCAGATACCTATTGACGTTAATGTTCACTGTTTCAGTTTTATCATCTACAAAACAAGGGTAATAACCCTACCTTATTAAGCTACTGTGAAGGTTGAAAGATAACAGTTTAAAAAGAGGACCCAATGTACTGCGAAATACTAAACATGTAAATCAGCTCTTATAATTAATTGGTAAGAGTATAAATGACTCAGGGTAAATCAATCCCCAGCACTGGCAGAATGTACAAAGTTTTTTGATTGTGACTTAGTATTTATCACCTTAGACCTTACTACTCTCCTGTTTAAAATTATTTAGGGAGCTGGGCGTGGTGGCATACACCTTGAATTGCAGCACTCAGGAGGGTGACGTAGGTGGAGCGTTGTGAGCTTGAGGCCAGCTTGGCCTACAATATGAGCAAGGCCGGCCTGAGCTACATAGTGCCACCCTGCCTCAAAAAGCTAGGGCCAGGAATTTGGTTCTGTGGCTTAAGCGCCTGTCTGGCAGGCCTGAGGTTGTGAGTTCGATCCCTGGTGCCACAAAAACAAAACAAAATTATTTAGGGGGCCAGGGATATAGCTCAGTGGTATAGCACCTGCTTAGCAAGCACAAGGTCCTGAGTTCAATTCTTACTCCGAAAATAAATAAATAAATAAATAAATAAATACATATATATGTTTAGGCTTTTCATTTCCTTGAAGAGTCAAACTTCTACATGACTTGGCTTGCTTATCACTCCTTATTACCCTCCTCTACACTCTTCACAGTTTACGTTCCAGTCATTTTCAAACTACTTGCAATTTCCTGTACAAGCACACTTTGTGAGCCTCCTTGCCCATGCACATGCAATTCTCTGTCTGGAATACCCTCATTTCTCCTTAATTCTTACCCCAGATAACTAACTCATTCAGTACAGACTCTGTCATCAAGAAACTCTCTGACACATCTGATCTTTCATTCAACAGATTAATGAATGCAAAAACTTGTCAGATGCCAAAGATATAGCAATTAACAGGTTGTGCATAGTCTTGCACTCATGAAGTTTAGAAAGCTGAATTGTAGCTATTTATTTTTGCCTTTGTGTCCTCCATAAGCCTGGGAGGTCCTTAGGCATCAGGACAATGTCTGATCATTACTGTGTCTCCATACAGGTGCTGGCATGCAGTAGGAGCTTTTGCAAATGTTTAGTAAAAATCAATATGGCACACCCACCCTCTCTTCAAGAGATGGTAACAGACGTAAAAACCAGGAGGATTCTCTTATATATATATTATGTTTTGCTTTTTGTAAGAACCTTTTAAATATTTCAAAATCTTATTTTATACTCTTAATTGCCCTGGAAAAGGAGAATCTATAAATTAAGAGAGAGAGAGGAACCTCTGAGGTCATCTAGTTTTATTAACTAGTCAATTTTTTAATGGTTCCTATAACATCTCTTAAAGTTATAGGGCAGCATAACAATGTAAGAGGGCAGAATGAATGACCTTTAATGAATAAAATCTGCTACCTACAACAGCTGGTCTTGTGGACACAATTTAGGAAAAAGAGGGAATTCTCTTCTAAATTCAGGTGTTTGAAGACATGTCTAGATAAGAGTATATCATCCTCACTTTATTGAGGAAGAATCTGAAGCTCATAAAGGCAAACTGACTTTCCAAAAAGCAGAGAAGCATGTATTCTAGTTCCGAAGTTAGACTATCTAGAACATTTGGAAAGGATACAATGTGTTCATTAGCTCAACTCCTTTATGATATAGATGGGACCCTGAGGGCTAGCACTGAAAAGTAAAGATGAGTGCCTCCCAGTCCAGGCTCTGTCTCTACCACACTATCCTGATCCTTACTTCCATATCTGCTCATTTCAGAATACAGTAAATAAAGACTTACCAAAGTGTTAGAAGAATTATAATCCTCTGCTGATTTATCTGCAAAGGAAGAAAAACAAAGAACTTAGTAAACAATTGTAGTTAATACTTTGCTTTGTTTTAGTTTTTTGTTTTTGCAACAGGGTCTTGCTGCATAGTTCAGTCTGTGCTTGAACTCACTACATACCCCAGGCTGGCCTCAAACTTGCAGTGATCCTCCTACCTCAGCCTCCTGGCAAATGTCACTATGCCTGGCTTGAGTTAATCCCTTCTTGAAAGCTTAGGAAGTTTATTGGTCAAACATTTCTCAGGTTTAGACTATAATAATAGTATAACTGGTTTTAAGGGCCACAAAAGTTAAGCCCATTATACATATCATCAACTCCTTTCATCCTCACTATAGCTATGAGTATTATGATTACACTCAGAGGAGTTTTTTTTTTTTCTTTTTAACCTCTGGTGTTAGGGACTGAACTCAGTGTCTCGCACATGCTAGTGTTCTACCACTGAACTACATCCCCAGTCCTTTGAGATAGAATCTCCTTAAATTGCCCAGGCTGGTCTCAAACTTACAATCCTCCTGCTTCAACCTCTTGATCAGTTAAGATTATAGGCACACAATACCATGGCCAGCTTCTATAGATTCTATAGTTCAGAAAAATTAAGTAATTTTCCCAGGATACATACATGTTAACTACAGGATTCAAGACCTAAATTATGATCTAATTATAAATACTATGCTAGAATTTTATCCACATCATCGGATGCATCATCATCACGTTTCAATTTGCAATACTCAAGGAAATTTCCTGTATTCTAAGAAAAGGTTAAGAATCCATGGCACAGGGAGCAAGGCCCTGGCACTATACACCTGGGAGTTGCCCAGGCTTGCCCAGTGCTCTAGAGGCTCTGAACTCCTTGCAGCCAGACCCAAGGTCTGGGTGATGCCACACTCCGGGGTGCACTCTGCCTAGTCGCCTGAGTCCCGGACGTCTCGGCCCCCACCCAGTGAGGCGGAGGCTCCAGCAGTACACTCTGGGAGTGCGCCCTCACTAACTGTGCAGAGGATCCAGCTCTACCCAGTCCTGCATCTCAGCACAATCCACCAGGGGAACACCTGGCCAGACTTGCAGGACATGTAGTCCAGCACCCCAGAGCAATCCAACAAAGTACATCAGGGGAACATGCGGCCAGCCTCACAAACCACAGAACACAAAGGTCCAGTGCCATAATCTGGGAGTGTGCCCCAGCTAGCCATGGGAATATTGGAGAATTGAAGCTCTACCCAACAGTGTTCCAGTAAAATCCATTGGGAGGCTGCCTGCCCAGGCAGACAGGTCCCAGAAGAAAATGACAAAACAAAACACCAAGAGGCAGTCTCAATACCCCAGTCCACTGAGAACAAACCCAAGAGACACTGAAATGGAAGACACTGGGAGTCACACAACTGAACTTCCTGAAATGATAGCAAATGCAGTAAAGAAACAATTCCATGAAGCTATAGAGAAACTCAAATCAGAAATAATCTCTCAGGTTAAAAATGAAATGACAATCATTATGAAAGAAATGTTGTGTGTATCTAAAGAAGATCAAGATAAAAAATAGAAGAACGTAAGAAAATGATGGAAACTTTGAATGAACGATATAAGACACAAATAAAATGCATGAAACAAATACAAAGGGAAACTCAGGAAATGAAAAATTCCATGCAAAGTTTGAAAAACCACTTGAATGAAGCTGAAGATAGAATCTCAGACCTTGAAGACAGCATGGGAGCTTATGATCACAAAAGAAAAGATCTCTTAAAAATAATAAGGAACCAGCCAGGCGTGGTGGCGCACACCTTTAATCCCAGCACTCGGGAGGCTGAAGTAGGAGGAGCATTGTGAGTTCAAGGCCAGCTTGGGCTACAACGTGAGCACAAGGCTGGCCTGAGCTACACAGTGTGACCCTGCCTCAAAAACCCAGGGCCAGGAGTTCGGTTCAGCGGCTTAGGCACCTGTCAGGCAGGCGCGAGGTTCAATCCCTGGTGCCGCAAAAATAAATAAATAAATAAATAAAAAGGAACCAAGAAACAACAGTTCAACAGCTGCCAAGACAATGCCAACAGAAACAACATAAGATTAACAGGCATAAATGAAAAAGCAGGGGTTAATACTAATGACCTGCAAAGACTATTTGCAGAAAGAGTAGCAGAAAATTTTCCAAACATGGGGAAGAGAATATGATATACAGGTAAGTGAGGCATACAGAACCCTATTTAACCATAACCAAAATAAACCTTCACCCAGACATATAATGATTAGGGTATCAGAAATACAGCACAAGAACAAAATACTAAAAGCTGTCAGAGAAAAGAAACAGATCACCTATGAAGGAAAGCCTATCAGAATCACGGCAGACTTCTCAACACAAACCTTCAAGTCAAGAAGAGCTTGGAGTGAAGTATTTCAAATCCTGAAAGAAAACAACTTTCCACCCAGATTGATATACCCTGCAAAACTATCCTTAAAAATTGATGGAGAAATAAGATACTTCCATGACAAAGAACAACTGAAGAAATTTATGACCACCAAACCAACACTACAAAGAGTACTGAAAGACACTCTAGAAAGAGACAAAGATAGCCACAATCTTAAGAACAACAACAAAAGGAAACCACTAAGCAGGGCAAGTAATTAAACAGAAAATGCAGAAAACCAACAACAGAAAGATATCATGACAGGGGTGAGTCAGTACCTATCAGTTATATCAATCAATGTAAACAGTCTCAACTCACCAACAAAAAGAAACAGACTAGCAGAGTGGGTTAAGAAACAAAATCCAACAATATTCTGTGTACAAGAAACACATTTACTCAAAAGGAAATTCCAGACTAAAAATCAAAGGCTGGAAAACAATACTCCATGCAACAGGAACCCAGAAAAAAAAGGGGTAGCTATTATGTTTGCAGACAATGTGAACTTCAAACCAAAAATGATCAAAAGAGATAAAGATGGTCACTACATACTTCTTAGGGGAAAACTTCAAGAGGAAGAGATTACAATCATAAATATATATGCACCAAATATGGGAGCACCCAACTATGTAAGACAATTCTTAATAGACACAAAAAACCAAATAAAGAATAATACAGTTATAACAGGGGATCTTAATACCCCATTGTCACAGAGAGATAGATCAACCAAACAAAAAATCAGCAAATAAATAACACAACTGAATCACACTTATGAAGAAATGGACCTAGTAGATGTATACCAAGTATTCCACCCATCAACATCAGAATACACATTCTTCTCAGTTGCACATGGGTCGTTCTCTAAAATACATCATATACTGGTCCACAAAACATGCTTAAGTAAATGCAAAGGAACTGAAATAATTCCATGCATATTATCTGACCATAGCGCAGTAAAATTGGAAATAAATGACAAAAAAACCTACAAGAACCCCATAAACACATGGAAATTAAACAATACTCTCCTAAATAATCAATGGGTCACAGAAGAAGTTAAAGAAGAAATTAAACAATATCTACAATTGAGTGAAAATGCAAATACAAATTACCACAACCTGTGGGACACAATGAAAGCAGTCCTCAGAGGGAAATTTATAGCACTAAACTCCCACATCAGAAAAATGGAAAGAACACACATAAACAACCTAATGATGCACCTCAAACTTCTAGAAAAAGAAGAGCAAGTCAAGTCCAAAGCTGAAAGAAGGGAGGAAATTATTAAGATTAGAGCAGAAATTAATACAACTGAAACTAAGAAAACAATACAAAAAATTAATGAATCGAAGAGCTGGTTCTTTGAAAGAGTAAATAAAATTGATAAGACCCTAGCCAACCTTATCAAAAAGAGGAAAGAAAAAACACAGATACATGCAATAAGAAATGAAAAGGGTGAAATCACTACAGACCCTGTGGAAATACAGAAGATCATCAACACCTACTTCGAAAACCTTTACTCACATAGATTTGGTAACACAGGAGGAATGAACAGATTCCTAGAAACCTATGAATTACCAAAGCTGAATCCAAAAGATGTAAAACTGCTGAATAACCCCATTTCAGCTAATGAAATTGAAAATGTAATTAGAACCCTACCAACAAAGAAAAGCCCAGGCCCTGATGAATTCACTGCTGAATTCTACAAGAAATTTAGGGAGGACTTAATGCCAACACTCCTCAAACTCTTCAACGAAACTGAAAGGGAAGCAAGTCTCCCTAACTCATTCCTGGAAACAAGTATTACCCTAATACCAAAACCAGAGAAAGACCCAACCAAAAAAGAAAATTACAAGCCAACCTCCCTAATGAACAAGGATGTAAAAATCCTCAATAAAATACTGGCAAATAGAATACAGAAAGTTATCAGGAAGATTATACACCATGATCAACTGGGAGTCATCCCCAGAATGCAGGGATGGTTCAACATATGCAAATCAATAAATGTAATACACCATATCAACAGGGTCAAGGGCAAGAACCATATGATCATCTCAACAGATGCAGAGAAAGCTTTTGACAAAATCCAACACCCATTCATGATAAAAACCCTACAGAAAATGGGAATAGATGGTCTCTCTCTCAACCTGATAAAAGCCATATATCATAAACCAGCAGCCAACATCTTACTAAATGAACAAAAACTAAAATCTTTCAATCTAAAATCAGGAACAAGACAAGGATGTCCATTATCACCACTCCTACTCAATATAGTTCTGGAAATATTAGCCAGAGCAATTAGACAAGAGAAAGAAATAAAGGGAACAAGGATAGAAAAGGAAGAAGTAAAATTATCATTATTTGCAGATGATATGATACTCTACATAAAAGACCCCCAAAAATCCATTAAAAGACTTCTAGAAGTAATAACCAAATTCAGTAATGTTGCTGAACACAAGGTCAGCACTCAAAAATCAATAGCATTCCTGTACACAAACAACAAAGTCACTGAGAGAGAAATAAGGGAAACCACACCCTTCACTATAACATCCAAAAAAATGAAATACTTAGAAATCAATCTAACAAAGGAAGTAAAAGATCTATACAGTGAAAATTACATTACTCTGAAGAAGGAAATCAAACAAGATTTCAGAAAATGGAAAGATATTCCCCATTCATGGATATGAAGAACAAACATTATGAAAATGGCCATGCTCCCAAAATTATTATACAGATTTAATGCAATCCCAATCAAAATACCACTTGCCTACCTCACAGAGCTAGAGAAAGCATTCCTGAAATTCACCTGGAACCAGGAGAGGCCTAGAATAGCAAAGGCAATTCTGGGAAACAAAGGTAAAACAGGAGGCAGCACAATCTCCGACTTGAAACTATACTACAAAGCTACTGTAATAAAATCAGCATTGTACTGGAATCAAAACAGACCTGAAGATCAATGGGAATAGATTAGAAGATACAACCACAACTACAAACACACTTAGCCACCTCATCTTTGACAAAGGGGCCAAACATGTACATTGGAAGAAAGATAGCCTCTTTAACAAATGGTGCTGGAAAAACTGACTTTCCATATGCCGTAAACTAAAACTAGATCCATGTCTATTACCATGCACTAAAATAAAGTCAAAATGGATCAAAGATCTGAATATTAAAATAGAGACACTAAACTTACTAGAAGACAGAGTAGGTAAAAATCTTGATGACACAGGAGTAGGCAGAGAGTTCATGGACAAAAATCAAATTGCACGGGAAACACTTTCCAGAATCAACAACTGGGATCTCATCTTACTAAAGAGTTTTTGCATGTCAAAGGAAATCTCCAACAGAGTGAAAAGAAAACCCACGAACTGGGAAAATAATCTTAGCAAACTGTTCATCAGACAAAGGACTTCTATTTAAAACATATAAAGAATTAAAAGAAATCAGGCCCCTAAAATTCAAGGACCCAATCCAAAAATGGGCATCTGAGATGAATACACACTTCTAGAGAAAGAAATACAAACGGCAAACAAATGTATGAAAAAAATGTTCAACATCAATGGTCATTCGGGAAATGCAAATTAAAACAACATTGAGATTCCATCTCACTCCAGAAAGAATGGCCAACATTAAAAAATCAATCAACAACAAAAGCTGGAGGGGCTGTGGGGAAAAAGGAACTCTTCTCTACTGTTGGTGGGAGTGTAGACTGGTGCAACCACTGTGGAAGTCAGTGTGGAGATTCCTCAAGAAGCTAGGATTAGAGATCTCATTCAACTTAGCTATCCTACTTTTGGGCATTTTCCCAGAAGAACTGAAAACATCATACCACAGTGGTATTTGTGCACCCATGTTTATAGCAACCCAATTTGTAATAGCCAGATCTTGGAAACAAACCAAGTGCCCACCAATCAAGGAATGGATAAAAAAGATGTGGTATTTTTATACAATGGAGTACTACTCAGCTATCAAGAAAGATTGCATTGAGACTTTTATAAGTAAATGGACACCAACTGAGACCGCTCACAAGTGAGATAAACCAAACCCACATGTGTAAATTCCATATTGTCTCCCTAGTATAAGAAACGGAAAAAGTATATATGATCCAAAATCTACAATAAATACTATGTAAGGGTAAAAAACTGCTCAGAGCAAAAGTAATTGGGAAGGTAAAAGGGGGAAAGAGGGAAGGGAAAAGGAAAAAGATATAAATCTGTATATATGTATATGTAAGATAACTAAAACGAACATACTACTGAATGTATGTTATTGAGAAAGAATGGTTAATACTCATATCATTAGATCAATTTTACATGTCTATATCTGTTAATGTAAATAATCACTTTAAAAGTAATGATATGCAATATTGCAAGTTTCTATCATCCTGTTTTGTAAACCTATAACGTTACTGTTGTGCATTTGCTCTAGCCCTTTGTTTCTTTTGCTTTCTATCTTTCTTGTATGTCTTTTTTCTCTTAAATTAAAAAAAAAAATAAGAATCCATGGCACAGTTCTAAGCCATCTGTGCAAAATCATGACTTTCAACTCTCTCAAGCGTCAAGTTTTTTAAGAAAGGATCTTTATAAATCAGGCACAAGTGTATTCCTATAGTCCCAGCACACGGGGAGGCTAAGGCAGGAAGGTCACAAGTCTAAGTCCACCCTAGACAATTTAGTGACTTAGAAAGACCCTGTCTCAAAAAAGGAAGGAAGGATTGTGGATATAGCCTTGTGGTCAATCTCTGGTACTTTAAAAAAAAAAAAAAAAGATGAAGAAAGGATCTTTCAGCCGGGCATGGGAGTGCACTCCTGTAATCCCAGCACTTGGGAGGCTGAGGCAGAACTGTTTACAAGTTCGAGACCAGCCTGGGCTACAAAGTGAGCCCAAGGCCAGCCTGAACTGCATAGTGAGACCCTGTCTCAATAAAACTAAAAAAAAAAAAAAAAAAAAAAAGAAAGAAAGGATCTTTCTATGTCCATGTTTAGTTCCCATAGGGACAGAAGATGAAGGCTTAGGAAAAGAGAGTTATTAATCATATGACATCTAATTAAAGGCACGGGCTTGTTACCTAATAATAGAATCAAGTGCTTTTGATGTGTCAATTATATTTCATTGATGCCAAGACATAG
>RJWM01035543.1:0-18851 GCA_004363535.1 Dasyprocta punctata
CTACCTTGGGAGGTGCTGCTGAACAAAGAAACACTGTGGGAAGCTTGGCCACCCGACAAGAGCAATGCAACCTGTGGCTGCCACGTGACACCACGTCTCCTGCAAGCCCATGGCCCCTGGCCACTCAGCCCTGCTTGGGAAGCCCCTGCTGCTGCCCTGGTGCGTGCTGACAGGGACCGCATGGACCCTGCAGGAGAGGTCTAGCTCCCGTGGCCTCCTGGCCTCGGCCTGGTTAGAAACCCAGAGTCCTGCGAATGGGATGCACTCAGGGCCTCCACTGCCATTCATGTGTGGCACGGAGGGAGGGTGTGGCACGGGCTGTGGCACAGGAGCTGGTAATCTGGTCGGCAGTGTGCCCTGGTGTCTCCAAGGCAGGCAGGATCGGGTCCAGCCATGTGCTCCTGGGACCCTGTCCTGGGTAGCACCCGACGCCCAGCGTGCATGAGCATGGCATTACCACACGGGAGCACTCACACAGGGTGCCCATGTCAGGGGAAAGCCCTTGAGTGGTCTCAGGAAGAGCTGGGAGGGACAGCAGCAAGCTCAGGGCAGTGCTTAGGGTGACGGAGTGGGCGTGTGGCCAGGCTCAGGATCTGGGGAGCATTGTTTCATATAAAAGGAATATTTGAGGAAGGGGAATGAGGGCAAGGAGGCTGGGGATGCAGTGTGGCGACTGATCGCTCAGGAGAAAGATGCCTGGGAGCAGGTTCCAGGAGAGAAAGGGACAGTTACCAAGGCCACCAGATGAATACGACTCACTCCTGGGGGCCACAGATCACAGACAAGCAGCCCACTGGTGATGACATTCCTGCCACCATGCCCCTCTAGCCCCACCGGATGAGTCCAGAAGGGTCTCCAGCCAGGCTTCCCTACGCCACCGAGACGACTCCCTGGACATCCTTGAACGAATAAATGAATAAACAGACGAATGTGCCTCTGTGGGGAAATAATGAGGCCAAACAAACGCTGGTGGGCCTCTGGGGCTAGGACAGAGCCGATCTGTTCCAGGCCTGCGGCCAGGAGTCCTAGCACTCAGGCCCGGCCGTACTTCTGCATTCACTCCTGGCTCTGTGCTGCACCGGAAGGAGCCAGGGTTTCAGCCCACTCAGTATCCTCCCCACCCTCATCTTCTTTAGGGAAGCAGCCCTCCCCCAGCCCACCCCTGGCCTGGCTCCAGGCCTGACAAAGGACAGTCCTGCCTGCCCAGAGGAACTGGCACACGAATGCAGTCAGGCCTTTTTTAGGGAACTACCAGGGAAGGGGCGCTCTTTCTGTGGGGGTTGTTGAGCGGATGATGGAAATCCAAGGGTTATCGGAAGCTGAACAGAATCACTAGGGGCCTCAGACCAGGGCCTCCCAGAGGGAAGCAGAGCTGGGGTCAGACAGGGAAGGCCGAATCCTGCTGATACCGGTGGAGGCCTTGAGCTGGGCTTGCCCAGAGCTAACCTCGGCCCAGTCAGCTAACACGACAGCTCCTGCTGAAGCCAGGCTGAGCTGAGTACCGCCCCGGTCAGAGCCCACTGCAGCCTGGCGGGTGCTCGTGCTGTTGCAGACCCCACTCAATGTCCAGCACACTCAGGACCCGCTGGAAGACACTGGACCAGCCTGAAAGTGAAGCTGAAACAGTTTCTCTTTCTCTGCAGCAAGGATAGCCTCCTGACCCACTGTGTGTGGACAGGTCTAGGTCTGTCTCCCCAGAAGATCAGAAACGGCTTTTCTCCTCATCATCACACGATCCCAGCACTTGGCACGGTGTGGGGAATCCACAGATATCTAAAGGGATGAGAGAGGCGGGACAGACAGACAACCCTCAGGACCACACAGCAGAGTATGAGCTTGGAGAGGACCCGCCAGAGCAGGGACAACTCTGACTCCTCCTGGGCATGCTGCTTGGCTGGGGACAGAGGGAGGCTCTGGAAGGGGAACTGGAGCTGAGTCCTCAGAGCTGCCAGCCAGGTGACATCCAGTTAAATCCTCCCAAATTATCTGCAGCCTCTGGTCCTAGACCCCAGCCGGGGCAGCATCTGGATCATCTTCCTTTCTTTCTCGGCCTCCTCTCACCCACTAGAGCGGTCCTCCACAGAGCAGGCAGAACCGCTGGTGGGAAATGTATAGCTAAAAGGCCGATGCCCTCCTATCGACCGGGGTCTGGGCTCCTCCAGACAGGCCACTCCCGCCACTGTCCCCATCTACCGCTAAATATTGCTGCAGCACTGGAGAATCTGCTGCCCCTGCACACCCCGGAACGCGGCACACTTCTGCACTCTTGCACATGGTCACTGTCTCCTCTGACGTGGCCTCCTTCAGGAAGCACCTGGGCTGACGCCGCCCCTGCCTGCTGCGCTCCCTCCTGAGCTGGCCTCTGCCTTGCGTCCTACCACAGGTCACTTGGGGCCACCTCCAGGGAGGCTGAGACCAGTCAGCTGTCCCCAGCATATCCACCGGTGCCCAGGCACCTAAAAGTCATCTACACTGTCTATTTTACATGCACACTACCAGCTGCTCTGTAATCACATAAATATTTATCAAGCTCTTACTCTGTGCAAGGCACTGCAGGAAAAAGGAAAAACAGAAAGCTGAGAGCAGAAGGCCTTGGGGTGAAACGTGTAATTAAAGTGGAGGGGTGTGTCTGCGCTTGGCAGCCTGGCCTGTGGCACCCAGGAGTGCTGTGACAGTCTGCTGGGGACCGTTTGCTGGAGGTGGCACCTACTCCAGATGTAAGTGCACAAGTCTGGGCCTCGTCTGTTCTGTTCCCCTCAGTGCTAAACACGAAGCCTCACGAACAACGGGCACTCGACAAGCAGTCGCAGAGTGAACGCAAAGCTGTGTACCACCGTGACTGGAATCTGGTGAGGTGCAGTGAAGGTCCCCCAGAGGGACAGAAGCAACAGAACATAGCAGCAGCCATGGAGCCCTGCTGATGGCGGGTTTGGCACTCGTGCTAACCCAAACACTGTCCTAGCTGCACACCCAGAGGAACCCCGGTCACACCTCCACTGAAAACACAAAGTACCAGACGCGCACATGCACCGCACCTCTGCTTTGGCCTGGGGACGCCTAACAAGACCTCACTCACAAGCCCTGGCCCACAGAGGGCTGTCCAGGCTCCTCCTGACGCTCAGGCCGGGAGTAAAGGGCATCCGTTACACTACATGGCTGGGGACCAGACGGGGTGCAGCTTCTACATCCTGCTCTAACCCCTGCCCAGTTTTCCCACAGCAAAGGGCGACTCAGCATTGGACGCTGCTTGCCAGGCCACCGTGAAAACAAACCCTGTCAAAACGTTAGTCAAGTGCACTCTTCACCCAGATCCTGCTCAGCGAGTGCTCTCTTCTTTCTTTGTTTTGGAGGGGGGAGGTCCTAGGAAATGCTCCCTGATCAAATCAGCTGGTGCAAAAGTACCCCACCTAGAGACGGGGACAATGCACAGGCATGGGGAACCCCTCTTCCTGGACTGCCTGGGCCAAGGCCCTAGATGCCACGCCTGGGTGACAGCCAGCCTGGTGAGGGAAGGGAGGATTCAGAGCCCCTCCTCCGATCCCAGGTCTCCTCAACAACACCACAACACCAAGCGGGGTGAGCTGTCCTTTCCGGGACGTGCGGGGTGCTTCCCCTCTTCTCACCAAGCTAGGCCCCCAAGTAGGGAGAGAGCGAGCAAGGCTCAGACTCCAGTGCAGTCTCGTGGGCTCAGGGGTCCCCGGGCCCTCTTTAGACTTCTCCTGGCCCCTGCCACGCTGTTCACAGCAAACACACTCTGCACCAGGACTCCCCCAGCTCCCCCAGCCTCACACGTGCCAGGCTTCACCTGCACCGCCCCACTGTGCTCAGAGGTCCCTCGGGAGACAGCTGACACCAACACCCTCTGACAGGAAAGGAATCAGAGGCACAGAGAGGACGAGCGACTTGTCCAAGGGGTGGCCTGTCTCCGATATGCATGTTTTTAAGCACAGGGCCACGTCACGTGGCACCCACGCACCACAGGTGACAAACGTGTGTGTGGGGTAAGCCCCGCCCCAGCCTGCTGCCTCTTGCCTCCTCCGTGCAGTGGGCCTCACACCTGTGAAGCAGACAGTCTTCTTTTGGGAAATGACATCAGGAAAAAAAGCAGCTGTCTGTTAAGATGCTACAGAAGCGCCAGGGGGGAAGAACAAGCTAAACTGGGAGCGGACGATGAGCTCTGGGCTCGGAGCAAGGCTGGTTCTCCCATCACGGGCCCGCCCAGCTCCGAAAGCACGGTGTGCAGTCATGCCAACGGCCGAAGCCTTTACAGACTGGTGAGAAAGGAGTCAGACACTGCGAAGTGCACACTCCACAGTGAAACAAGCTGTGTGCTGTCTTGGTCCGCCGTCAGTGCTAACCTATGGAATGCTTTGCGTGGTGCGTCAGCATCCACGCTGATAGTACTCCCTCCATGCCATGGCCTCCTGCCCAAGCGCTCTTCTCTGCTTGGGAGGGAGCAGCGTGAGCAGGTGATGCCCGGGTCTGCAGCCCTCCGAGGGGCTCGGCCCCTCCTGCCCACTGCTTCCTGCAGCCTCTGCCCCACAGGGCTCCTGCAAAAAAGACACACGGAATGCTCCGCAGAGCCAGGAGAACACGAGCAGGAGAGAACCCGCTGCCTTCCCGTCTCCTCCCCTCTGACAACTCGTACACATGCTAGGCAATGGCCCCTGGGTGGAAAGTCACTGAGAATTCGGGACCAAAATGTCAGCAAGGTAGTGGTGTAAAACAAGCTTTAATCCTGGCTCATGCATCTTCATCTCCTTAGCTGTGAAAAAAAATATGCAATGCCTCTTGTCACCACAAACAGTCTATCGGTATGCAGCAACTGTCTTACCCCGCCACCCTCGACTACCTCCACTCGCCAAGTGCCCCATTTGCTCAGGAGTTATTCTAAACAGTTCTGCGCTGTAACACCAGCTAGACCTGTCGCCCGTGTGGCAATCCTGGGTGAAGACTGGAAGTGACCTCAAGCACGCTGTTGCTAGGCAACACCTCGCTGAACCCTGGGCGTTGGATACACTCAGTGCTCACTGGCCCGGCTGAGGGTGCGGCCCCAGGAGAACTTGATTCTCTTTAACTGCTGTCTAGGAGACCTAGGGGGTACAGTTTTTGGAGATGACATCTTCCATGTCACATGAATCTTTCCAGAATGTTCTTTATTCTGTCACTGATTTCACCCACTGAACTCCAAAGCCGGAGCCCTCAGCTTCCAATCTCCACAGGAACCATGAGCCACTCACGGCTGCTCACTCTCCCCAGTGCGCAGCTAGTCTCCTTTAACATCATCACACCGCCGCGACCAAGATGCTCACTCCCTCACTCACGGGGCAAGCCTGGGGAGGACAGGGAGCAGGGGACCCTGACCTGCCCGACTGCCACGCTGGATGCCTCGCGTCCCATGAGACACCCGAGGGCCAACGACATCCTGCCTCCTTTACTTCTAGCCGTCCTGGCCTGCAGCCAAGTCCTCCTCCCACCTCCATCCCTGCCCCACTGACAGTAAGCTCTGGGCACCTGCGGGCTTTTTGAGTCCGATAGAAACCCCAGGAACTAACTGGACAAATCACAACCACATCAGCATTTCGGGTAAACCTGCGGGGAGAAACGTAGCCATGTAGCTCCTGCCTTTCTGCTGCTAGGCGGCGTGACACAGCGCGGCTGAGGGGAAGGGAGAGTGGCAGGTTTGGGGCAAGGTCCTGCAGAGGGCAGAAACGCCCTGCGGAATGGGCCTGGAGGACGTCCAGGGATCGCGCGCGGGGCCTGCGCCGAGGCAGCTGACCCACAAGGACACTGACAGCATGGGCGCTGGCCTTTGCGTGCATTCAAACCATCTCTGCACGTGTGTGGGGTCCTGGACAAGTCAAGCGGCCTTCCTGTGCCACGGCCTTGCCTGAACACAGGGAGGGGCCCACCCTGGGAAGGGTAGGTGAGAAGATGTATTTACAGTGTGAGGGGCAGCAGCCGGCTCAGTGTGCCCACTGTGGCATTAGTGTCAGTGTTATAATCACACTCAGAAGACTACGAAGTAAATGCACTAGAGGTCACCTTGGAGCACCGGTCTTGGACTCCAGGACAGGTGCCAGCTCTCCAGTCCCTGGTGGTGATAACTGTCTCATAGTTTGGCCCTTTCCAAGGGACAGAAAAGTGGGGTCCCTGGATGCTCCAGACACTTGACACAAATGCTAGGTTGCTCAGAACCGAGTCAAGCCTGGGGTAAGTCTGAGGGAAGCTCCCGTCAGCACCAGCCCTGGGCTAGACCCGCGGTGCAGGGCCGGGGACAGGGAGGAAAAGGCAGCACGGATAACCCGGTGATCCCGGAGACAGGTGTCTGGGGAAGAGTCTCAGGCGTGAAGACCCGGAGGGACGGCCAGGCAAAGACAGAAGCTTCCGGGCACAGGGAGTGCCAAGCACAAGGGTCCTGAGGACAGAATGAGTCATGTGGCGGCCATGGTGGGAGAGGCAGGTGGGACAAGGCTGGCTGGGCGCAGAGAGGTCTGGGTGGTGGGGGGTCCGAGCAGGGGAGCAATCCAAACAGGTCTACAGACTTCAAAGGCTCCCCTGGCAGTGGTCCCTGCTCATTTTTGCATTAGAATATTTTCATAAAGCAGATTACACATCCCTTATCCAAAGTGATTGGGACCAGAAGCATTTTGGGTTTCAGTTCTCTGGGATTCTGGAATGTCTGCAAATACACAGAGATTTGGGAACGGGACTCAAATTTAAACATGTAATCACTTACGCTCCATAGACATCCTGGAACACACAGTCTACAGGCAGTTGTACATGCTATTTTAAAATCGTTTTCAGCATGAAACAAGGCTTTTATGACATGGGATACTTGTGATGACCCGCTGGCGGTGTCTGTCATGTCGGTGCTCAGAGAAAGTTCCCGGCTTGGCCGTTCCCCATTTGGACTTTTCAAGTGAGGGCTGCTCGGCCTGTACAATGACTCCTCACAGTGGGAGCGGTGAGACCAGACCTCAGGGACACACGGGCAGATGCAAGGGAGCCAGCAAGCGCCTTCAGGAGCCACTGAGGGGAGGAGCGGAGGTGACAGAGGCAGCTTTGGAGATGGGGTGTTCTGCAGACAGACAGATACTACGGGGGCCTTACTGTGGTCCAACTAAGATGCCACTGCCAGGGTGTGAGGACATCCCACTCCCTCAGGGGCACGTGCCACCTGTTGACACAGCTGCTGCCTCAACAAAGACCCTCAAGCAGGTCTCAACCCAGACAATGCCCTGAGCCCAGCCCCCCTCAGGCCCCTCCTGTGGGGGAAAGGTGGCATTCCCCAGGCCCGTCAGCGGAGACAGTCTGCGCACCGACGCCACTCAGGAATGAATTCTGGGTGAACAGGTCCCTGAGATGCTGGGTGGAAGACCCTGGACAGCTGAAAGCAGCAAAGGCGCCGGACGCTGGCTGCATGAGGCCTGTCTCGTGACAGTGTGTGGGGAGTGACCGACGTGGGACCTACGCCTTCCTACTTGTCTCTGAGCACCGTAAGCAGTGGTAGCGAACACTGGGCCCCACAGCGTCCGCTCTCAGGAGGACGACTGCTAACCTGATGCAACCGAGTCACTGAAGGACGAGGGTGGGCTCCTGGCCTCGTGGCCTCAGCCTCTAGCGCCCGTGAACGCAGAGCATCTCCGGCCTTCCGCAAGCCCTCGCCTGGGACCACAGTGCTGTTGGTCAAGTACAGAACTGTTCCTCCTCAAGAGGGACAGCAGCCCATGACACTACTGAGCGGCCGAAGGGCCATGATGGGGGAGACGGGAGGGAGAGGCGGGTAGAGAAGTAAAAAGATCAAAATGTGGTATACGTACATGTACCAATACCCCACAACAGCTATATTTACTATGTGCTGAAAACATACACTATATCAATAAAGTTATTTTAAAAAAAGAAAACACATGCATAGAAGATGGGGAAGGTGAGCCTTACAGGCTGGCGGGCTAGTAATGCGCTCCTGGAGAGTTTTATCTAGTCCTGTAACCTAGTAGAGCTCAGTTATGATGTAACTTTGCCTCTTCAGGGACGAGGCTGATGTTCAGAGCCGTTTCTGGCTGCGCAATGGGGTGGGGGTCCTGCTGACCGCATCTGATGCATGTGGGAGATGGAGAGACGGGGATACTGACCAACACCCTGGGAGGCGCCGTCTGCTACCACACAGCGATTCAACCCCAACTGTGCTGGGGTTTAAAAACCTCCTGTTAATTTTTTTTAGAAAAAACTGACATCTCTGCTTACACCAGACATGAGAACAAACTCCTGGCTGGACAGACGGTATAGAAACCGGGACACCTCTGTTTCGGAGACTGACCTTTCTGCCCTCCCATTCGGTGTGAGGATTTAAAAGCATGCAACATCCTAGGAACTCAGCAGGGCAGACATTTATGGAATATGCAGTCTCGGGTATTAATGGTCTTCCCTAACCCAGGGTTCTCAACTGGGGTGATTCTTTCCCTGAGGGGACACCTAGGGACGTCTGGAGACATTTCTCCTTCTCATGACGGAGGGTGGGTTGGGTGGTGACAGGTCAAGTAAGGAAAGACTGGAGAAGATGCTAACTACCCTGCAATGCTCAGCAGGGGCCGGCCAGCCGCAGTGTCGGTATCATCCAGCCCCAGTACCCATAACGCTGAGCCGGAGAAACCCCCATGGAACTCATGCCACTGGACTGTGGACTGAAAACCCTACAAATGGTGAGCCCACAAAAGCCTTTCCTTTAATTCGCAGGGGTTGGGTATTTTGTCTCAGCAACAAAGAAACAGCTAAGACAGATTTTGGTCCCGGAGAAGTGGAGTCAGTGCTGTGACACTATCTGACCACGTGGTTCAAAGCCCTGTGGAACAAGTTTGTGGGGGTAGCTTGGAGAAGTTTGGAGAGGCGGGCTGAATAAGCAGCCCTGAAACGTTGTACGTGGAGCGTGAAGGCAGATTCTGGTTGGTGTTCAGATCAGAACACTTATAGAAATGCAGATGGTAAAGACCAGGCGCTGGAGGTCTCAGCTGGCAACTAGGACCCCACTGGCAGTTGGACCCCAGACCATGCGCGGCATACTTAGGCAGAAAATCTGTCTGCGTTCTGCTCATGTCCGACACACTGAGAGGCTGACATGAATGGCAGTGGACTAATTATTCTGACAGAGGAAACCTCAAGGCAGGCTGCTGCTGAGGCTGCAGTATGGCTACTACTAGGGGCTTTTCACTAGCTCTGCACTGAGAATCAGGAGCAAATGGCACAGTTGAGTGATAAAAGTTTTGAGTTTCACCAGAAAGGGAACTCTGGTAAAGCTGGGGCCTATAAAGTAGGAGCAGAGAGCCTGGATGTTAAAAAGACGAGTATTAAGCCGGGCCTGGTGGTGCACGCCTTTAATCCCAGCACTTGGGAGGCTGAGGTAGGCGGAGTGTTGTGAGTTCAAGGCCGGCTTGGGCTACAATGTGAGCACAAGGCTGGCCTGAGCTACATAGTGCGACCCTGCCTCAAAAAACTAGGGTCGGGAGTTTGGCTCAATGGCTTAAGCGCCTGTCTGGCAGGCGCAAGGTTGTGAGTTCAATCCCCGGGGGTGGGCTGGGGGTGGTGATGAGTATTAAAAAGAAGCCAAGTACTTTGATAAGGCCACTAGAACAAAGGCCGTGAAGGCATGTGAAGAACTAGGAAATCCCTAACCTTTGCAGGCTCAAAATGATAAAAGTGGCTTTGCTTTGAAAAGAGAACCTCAGGACACTGCGCTTAAGAACTGCTGCTTAAGAGCTGTGCGTGGTGGCACACGCCTTTAATCCCAGCACTCAGGAGGCTGAGGTAGGAGGAGCATTGTGAGTTCGAGGCCAGCTTGGGCTACAACGCGAGCACAAGACTGGCCTGAGCTACACAGGGCGACATTGCCTAAAAAGACTAGGGCCAGGAGTTTGGCTCAGTGGCATAAGTGCCTGTCTGGCAGGCGCGAGGCTTTGAGTTCAATCCCCAGTGCCAAAAAACAAAAACAAAAACAAAAACAAAACACTGCTGCTTAAGCAGTTTGTGCCCCAGGACAGCACTCAGTCACCCAGGCACCCAGAGGCTTCTGCAGCCATGATGCAAAAGGGCCTGGCTACTGCTCAAGCTGGTGGCAGCCCATGGCATCATCCATGCAGTGTTAGTTTAATAAGCACGCAGAACACAAGAGTACAAGGTCATGGAGCCTTCCACCCAGGTTTCAGAAGGCCTGGGAGGTGAGGCAAGGAGGCTCTGAGGGGGCAGTGCATGAACCTGTGAGCGTAAATCTCAAGATGCAGGGGAGACCCCAGAAAGTTGGACAAACCAGAAATGTAGAACATCTGAAGAAAGTCACAACAAGTGAGCAAAACCAGCCTAGGAGAGAAGCCATGAGGGCTACAACTGGCAATACTATGGGGGGAGGGCAGGGCCACCCAGGTTATTTGGAGTTCATAGCTTACCTCACTCTGCCCTGGTTGTTGGATACAGGGCCACAGGATTTAATGCTTGCCCTGCTGGCTTTCAGTCTTGCTTTGGACCCATTCCTTTCTACCCCGCTATTTCTTTCTTTTAAAATGGGGAAGTTTACCCTGTGCCATTGCATGTTAGCAGAGTTTAACTTCTTTTTGATATTTTCAAGGACTCAAGCCAAGAGTTTGCCTTAAGTCTCAGAGAAGACTTTGGACTTGGGCTTTTCAGCAATGCTGAAACTGGCAGGACTTTGGCAACTCTCAGAGACGAACTAAACGCATTGTGCATAAAGGCACACGTGAGTCTTATGGGGGCTGCAGAATGTTATGGTTTATACCGAGATGTCCCCCAAGAGTCTCATGCACTCATACGTGGGGCTTTTAGAAGGTAACTAACTGTATTACTGAGGTTTACAGCTGACTTGCTGTTAGGAGGAGGGGTCTGGCCAGAAAAAGAGGGTGTCTGGGGGAGGCCTGGAAGGTGAACCTTTTAGAGCTTTCAATGATACAAACAGCCCCCTGCAGCATGTGTGCCACAGGTTCACCACCGCTGGTTTATCTCCTCCCCAGCTCCTCCCTTTGCTTTGTTTCCCACCCGCCATGCCATGAGGAACTTTCCTCTTCCATGTCCCTGTGCCATGCTGTCCTGCCCTGGAGCCGGCTGCTATGGACTGAAACATGAGCCAAAATAAACCTCTCCTTCCTTAAGTTGTGGGTGTCTGGTATTTTGCCCCAGCAACGGGAAGCATGACACCAGGCATCCAATTAGAAAAATTACAGTTAGTAGTAACTGACATGTCTTCTGACAAGCCGGTGAGTCAATCACCCACATACTCTCTGGTAACCACCCCTCTACTGGCTTATAGTCATCTCCATTTCACCGATGTAGGATCTGAGGCCAAACAAGTTGGCCAAGGTTCTGAGCTAAGTGGTGGAGACAAGAAACACACCAAGAACAGGCAATCTGGGTGCTTCTGACTGTGCTTCAAGTTGTCACTCTGGGAGCCCACTGGCCAGCCCTGGTTTAAATTCCCTCAAGGCTGAAGACAGGGCAGGACCCATGCAGACATCATTACAGGCCTCATGTAGGCCCCATGCCCTGAGTCTCCATTATCATGGGCCAGAGGTTCTCAACTTTTTTGGCTTCAGGACCCCATTCTGTGCATATAAATGGAAAGGGAAGAAGTGGGCTGGGTCCTGAACAGTATGGTGGAGACTCTGGTGTCCAGAGAGCACACGGTCTATCTCGGCCCCTGCAAATCACCACTGTGCATGGAGCTGGTCGAGGGAGAGGGGTCCTGTTTTTCAAGAAAAATCAGAAATCTGGATATTTTCTTCTGAAATCTCAAAATTTTAAAGCATTGGCTCCTAAATAAAGACACAAACAGAAATCTAAATGGGTTGAATTAAACATATTGACTTGCCACTCGGGTAGGTTTGTGATTTCTGTCCGTGGTTTTCCACTTTAATGTCACATCATAAAACATCTTTGGAGCTTTTCTCTTTGGTACCAGGGATCGAACTCACAACCTCACGCCTGCAAGGCAGGTGCTTACGCCACTAAGCTAAATCCCCGGTCCTGTTTTTTGAGACAGCTTCTCACTATGCATTTCAGGCTGGCCTTGAACTCACTTTGAGATCCAGGCTGGTCTCCAACTGACAATGATCCTCCTGCCTCAGCCTCCCAAGTGCTGGGATTAAAGGCGTGCACCACCACGCCTGGCTTCTTTGGAGCTTTTAAAACTATAGATTCCCTAAACCCCCAGCAACCATCTCAGATGGGGTAGCCCAGGCAGTAGCTCTTATTTTCCTTAAATAAGCGCAAACTGTGCAGCCAGGCTGAGATTTACAGTGAGGGCTATGCAGTGGCACAGAGTGCCAAGACCATCAAGGAGAAAGCAAACTGGGGAGCCAGCGGTATCGGTGGAGGGGCTCTGCACTGATGCCCTGTGCTATTCAGTTCTTCACAATGCCGAGTCGCACAGGGACCACAGGAAGACCACTGCGTAGAGCAGGCCAGAACAGATCCCCTTAAAAATGGAGCAAAGAAATTCCACTGCTACGACCACCACTACATTCAAAGTAGACCAAGAAGGCAAACCTATTAGCTGTCCAATGGTCTCAAAGTACCATGGAGAGCTACCCGGGCGGGGCCAAGTCAATAGCACAGTACAGTCACCTCTGCCTTTGCCTGTAGTTTTCCTATGCGCTCTTCTCAGATCCCCCAAGTGCACCCCATCTCATCTCCCACCCAATTCCCAGTGAGCATGTCAGGGTAACAGGACGGCTGGGCTAATTTCAGTTTCCTGTGAGGTCAGCTGGGGGCCTGGTTGAAAGTTTTGCAAACGACAAGCTTTTTCTGTCTGCACACAGGATCCTGGGCAAAACTTAAATTTTTTCTTCCAAGTGTGCGCTCGAGTTCTGCAGCATCTGAGTTGTCGTGCCTCGGCTACCACGGGCCACTTCCGCCGCAGACCGAGGCAGCACAGTTGAGTACAGGCCACACAACCTGATCTCAGGACAAACCAGGATCAACTCCTGTCATAAACTCATGAAAAAGTTCAAACACTTGTATTTCGTTTTAAGTTTAAGGCAGGGAAGGGGGCGGTGAGAAGCAAGTGAACTGATTCCAAGTATGTGAGTTTCAATCGATAAAAACTCAGTTGCATTCTACCCTCGAAATCAACAGGACCAGGATAAACTGGAAATCTCTACACTCTACCTGGTCAGGCTAGATCAGGGTTTTCAGCTTGGGACAATTTTGCCCCCTGCCCCCCACCCCGGGAACACAGGGTGCTTTCTGCAGACATCTCCCTTGTCGTCCCTGGGGATGAGGAAGGTGCCATCAGCACCTCGTGGGTAGAGCTTGGGGTGCTGAGCCAGAGCCCACCGTGCACAGGGCGTCCCCCCCACCATGGATCTGTACCCAGACGCTGAGCGATCACGTGGAGAGAGGTAGGCGGACAGGGCTCCAGAGGATTCGTACCCCATGGTTCCCCCGGGGCCATCTCTGAGAGGGGGTCAGAACCACCCCTGGTGCTGTCTCCGCTGAACACAGAAGCCAGTCGTGTTTGGAACAGGGTCTGCTGTCTAACACAGCCCCCATAAATCCCAGTGCGGATCCTGTGAGCTGAGATGGGTGCCCATAGCAATCACGAGACAGGTATTGTGCTTACTGACCCATTTTACTGGCGAGGAAACTGAGGCCTCAGTCCCTCAGGGTACATGTCAGAGTCACCACACAAGCCCAGTTCTCCAGAGGACAGAACCCGTGCCTGTCACCTTATTCCACAGAAACGCACCTGGGGGTGAATCTGCACCTGCTTCCTCCAGCCCCTGGCAGGTGGCTAATGTGCAACTGTATTTGGCTGTCAAAACCACTGCAGTGTGGGTGAGGGTATGTGGGCTACTGGCAGGCGGTGACTAGGTGTGGGGCTACCTCTCTGCTGCTGCATATACTACAATGCCCAGCACACCCCAAAGGTCAGTGGGACCCAAAATAAGAGCCCTACTTTATCCTGTCTCCAGGGTCTCCCGTACGAGTGCCCATACGAATGCCCACAGCCTGCAAAGAACTCACATTATCTCTTCCTGCTGACATCCACAAGTCAAGACCCCTGGAAGTTCGAATACACTTTACTCACTCTTTCCCCACACTTCTTTACATTCACCAGAGATAATACTCCGCCTTCAAACCTGACTCAGGCCATAGTGTAGAGTAACTCCGGAGGCAGGACGATTGACGAGTCTGGGAGGTATCTGGAGTGAAACACTACGCCGAAGGGAACATCCCCTGAGCTCAACTATAAAACACACACACATACACAAGGAGGAGAAACACTGCAACTGGACGTTAAAAGTCACAGACCACAAGAAGGCTACCAAAGCTGCTGTCCTCGTCCAGGAGGCAATTACCATGGCAACGAGGGCCATGAAGATGCAGTACTGAGTATCTCACTTAGATGCTTTCTGGGCTTAGCACAGCTCATCTCACCTGTACCACTCAAACCTGGGCGCATACCTGAGACCTCACAGGGTGTGGGGACTGAACACCTGTGGGTTTAAGAGCATTCCCCGGGTGGTTCTGGTGCTCAGCCAGGGTGGACACCCACTGTTTCAGATACAGAGATGGGTTCTGTCCAGCGTGGAGGAGCGGCTTAGCATCCTACTCTGAAAAGGCAGAAGCCGAAAGGGTGCTTGACTGAAGTTTAAACAGCAAGAAGAAGACACGGCTAATGGCTGTCCCTAACGCTTCAAAACACACAGGCCAGAAGTTCTACTTTACACAGTGAATGTGAAACTAGACATCCTACCATGCCGCACATGTCCAAAGCAGAAATGGAGTCTTCTAGAAACACACGGTGACTGATTAAATGTGCCGGGATACCCAAGGCACAGAAATTCACTAGGACTTGATCTGAAGGTGAGTATCACAGAACTCTCACAGACAAAATGCCAGATATGTGTCGTATGTTTAAGTAAAAATACGGTGTTAATACAAAGCATTCCATTTCTGTCTCACACTCACCCATTTAACTGTGCAATTTATAAGGGACCGCTCGTGTGTACTATGTAACAAACAGTATTCCCAGAAAATAGCAGAACATACTGTCTGCGCTCAAAAGCCTCTCTCACAATGAAGATTCTCCCTGGTAAGTGCATTCATTCATTCACGCATTCCTTCCTCTAACACGCCTTTCTCAGACACCTTCTCTGCGCCAGGCACTGTTCTAGATGCAGGGAATCCATCAGTGATCAGGGCAGATAAACATTCCTGCTGTTATGGAGCTTAGACCCTGGTGGAGCGGCAGTCAACCAACCCAATCACACCTCGCATGCTGGGTGGTGACAGGGGCTCTGGAATAAAAGTGGGGTAAAGGGGAATAGGAAATGTGGTGGCCACAGAAGTCCTCAATAATAAAGTAATATATAAGTAAAAGCCTGGAGGTGAAGGAACCAGAAATGAGGTCAAATGTTTCAAGCAGGGGAACCAGCAAAGAGGAAGAGAGGCTAAAAAGGAGGGAGTGCAGAGACCATTCTGGGCTCACTGAGAAAGCCCGGCCCACACAGCACAGACTCTGTGAGAGTGAGGTGGGAGACAAGGGCAGGGAGGTAGTGGGGGGCTACTGTAGCTTCCAGGTGAAGTTGTCAGATGGGTAAGGGTGGAAGGAAGGAAACCCCAAGTGAGAAGGCAGTGGTGGTGGTGAGAAGTGGTCACCCTCTGGATATCTGTCTGAGGTACAACCAATGGACAGGACCTGCTGTGACGGGTGAGAGGAATTCGAGGTGACTTCAAGGTTTGGGGTGTGAGCAGTTCGAAGAATGGACTCGCCATTTACTGCAATAGGTCAAAGGCTGTGGGCTGAGCGGGTGAAGGGGAGGGGAATAAGACCAGCATTGCCTTCTGGGACACGGTGATACCCATGCCTATGGGATACCCAAATGGAAACATCAAATACGCTGCTGGATGCCCGGCCCTGGAGTTCAGAAGCTATTTGGGCTTAAGATGCAAATACACAGCACGTGTCATACAGATTCTCACTTATCCGGTCCCTCTGTCCCCACCCTCCACAGGCTTCTTTACTTTATAAAAGTGATGGCCCCTTACAAAAGCGATGGCCTTGATCCACATTCCTGCTCCAGTCTGGCTGTGTGACTTGCCCTAGGTAAGCTAACTGCTTTAAGTTTTCTCACCAACAGAACAGGAGTAACAGTACCTACCTTATGGAGCTTTTGTGAGTATTATGCCAGATAACAGTTAAGTCTAAGACTTGGGGAGGCGGGTGTTGGTTTTTGACAGTGAACCTCACTATCTATTCCAGGCTAGCCTTGAACTCACTACACAGACCAGACTGGACCTGAATTCACTATATAGGCCAGGTTGGCCTCTAACTCACTGTGATCCTCCTGCCTCATCCTCTCCAGGGCTGAGATTACAGCCAGTACATTCTGATTCTGAGCAGCACTTAGCATCATCCTAAAGGCTCTTACTTGGAGCATTCATGAGTCGGGCGCTACTGAGAACTGTACAGAAACCTTCCCAAAGCAGGGAGCATCGCTGAGGGGGGACCCAGGGCAAGACAGGAAGGCTGACTGCCTGCAGTTGTGCACCCAGAAAAGGAGGCAGCTAAAAATAGGGCCTCGGAAGTCCTCAAGCTCCAGCCAAAGCGACACGACTGTGGATGGCAGCAGCCATCCGGGTGTCCCCTGGGGGTTTCGGAAGTGGCACCTTGTCACAAACGCTCAGGTGGGATGTCAGCGGGGGATCTCGTGGTCTCTCTCAGGAAGTGCAGCCAAAAATGAGGGGAAGGAGAAGGGCGAGGGGGCAAAGAGCAAGAAGCGGCCAGGGCTGTCCGCAGCTCGATCTTGCGGCCAGGCTTGAAGGAGGGGATCTGAGGACGTGGGGAAGAGATGCTGGCGGGAACCGGGTGCCAAGCTCGGGCGGGGGTGGGGTGAGCGCGGCTCGGCTTCCTCAGTGCTCGGCGTGGAGGCTCCACGCGCGGGGAGGGGACCGCGCGAGATGAGAGGAACTGGCAGCCAGGCCGGGGAAGGAGGTGCCGGGTCCCCGAGAGCGCGGGAGGGGAGCGAGTGAGGCGCTCTCGGCCCCCACCAGGCCCCGAGGTCTATTTACATCCGAGGCCGAGGCACCTCCCGCCCCCCTTCGCCCGGGTCCGGGGCCTGAGAGGCGGGAGGACCTCCGAGCCGCGGCCCGGCGTCTTCCCGACTCCTCTGGCCCGCGGGTGGCAGAGGCTGGTGCTGCCGCAGGTGATGGGCCAGGCCGGCGAATCCAGCCTGAGGGGGCGCAATGAGGGCCGTCTGCGGGCCGCGCCGGGCCGTTAGGGCGCAGCGGACAGGACTCCCGCTCTCCCAGGGGCTCATCCCTTGGGCCTTTGGCCTCTGGGCCTCCCACTGCCCGTTCCCGGCCGTCAGCTGTCCCCCGACGGCGCCTCCCCTACCTTCGTTCGCCAGGTCCGCCATTTTACTTCCTTAAGCCCTCCCACAAGGCCCCGCGCCGGCCCGGGCTCGCTTGCTCGCTGCCAGGACTCTTGCGCGTGCGCATTGAACAAGCCGACGCTATGCAAGGCGGGCAGTTTGCGCCTGCGTGCTGAGCCGCGCGCCGAGCCGAACTCCAGCTCGCGCTCCCAGCGCGCGCCTGCGCACTAACCGTCCCCGCCTCCTTTTCCCGCCGACGGAGAGGGCGTGGCTAAAGGGCAGTGCGCAGGGGGACAGCGCGCGTAACTGGCGGGGCAATTAGGCTATTCTGTGTCTGCGATTTGACGCCCTCTCTCTTCCTGGTTTCCGGGGGTTCCCCGAAACGGGAAAATGAGCAGTCTGAGGCGCAGGAGCCAAAACCTTCCTCCAGGTAAATCCCCGGCTTACGGGGCCTTTCCACAGGCGCTGAGGGGTGGCGTGTTACCCCAGGTCCCAGTTACCCAGCCCTAGAAGACAATCGCGGTCCCGAGGTCGCGCGGGGAGGTGGCAGGGGGGCGCAGGGTGCTGGGAGAGAAGCAAAGATCCGGAGATCGGCGATCTGGAAAATGGGACCATCAGCTTCGCAAAAGGCTGCCCTAGCCTCTCCATCTGTAAAGTGGGCTCGAGGTTCCCCAGGTGCAAAAGGATTTGGTACTTTTATTTTTCCAGCTGAAGTTGGCACTGTGTTAAGATTGCGAATTATTATTTAAAAAAAATTTTTTTGGAAGAATTAGACTAGCCCCACGCACCCGCCCCCATTGTGAGCGCCCACATCTAGTCATGCACTCTGCCACTGAACTGCACCCCAGCCCCTTTTATTATTTATTTTGAGGCAGAGTCTTTCCAAATTGCCCAGGCTGGGTTTGAACTCGTGATTGTCCTGCCTCAGCTTCCTGAGTGCTGGGATGACAGGCATGCACCACCACACCTGGCTCCTCAAGTTCTTTTAACATATTTATTATTTGAGAAAAATAATGGCAAACGCTTGCCAATCTCAGATCCAGGACACACGTGTTGACATGGGTGTCCTGTGTCTGTGTATCTGTCCTGTGTCTGCGTACTTCTTCCACGATGCCCCCCCCCTCCCTCTGTCACTTACCAGTAGTGGGGTGTGGTTGATATCAAACCGGCTGCTTCTGGGGAGGTGGGGCCAGTGGAATATCGCTGTGTACGAGTGTATGGTTTGCTGTACGTTTTGCTGATGGTTTTCATCTCTTTTTCAAATCTAGACAAACATTAAAAATAATTGATTTCTGCTTCGTACCATTTGCTGATTTTTTTTGGTGCAAGGACTTCCTCCATGGCTCATTTGAAGCCGCGGATATGAGACCACAGTCCACAGACTTGGGAAGAGATGCGTCTTGCTCAGCACGCCAGATTTTTTGGGGAGCATCTGATGTTTTCTCAGTGTGGTCACCAGAATCCCAGATCCCA